>JAYJMI010026676.1:0-10665 GCA_036873855.1 Sarsia tubulosa
CAACAGTAATTAAAAATGAAAATCTTTTCTAAAGAGATAATTACATGTATTGTTTTTCTGACGTTGTTGGCTTTGTTGAATCGTAAAGTCCCTAATATAATGTGTTAAAACTTATTGCTATTAACTTTTTTATCCCAAGTTGTTATTTTTTAGCCGTTAATACCTTGAAAATATTATGAAAGGAATGGCAACTTTTTATAGATTCTAAATTATACTAATGCCTAGGTCTAAATGCATTTTTAATATATCAACTGGATAAAGAAAAATCCCTCTTTATTTCCTAATCTAAAACATCTATTTTCTCACAAACTACCTATTTTGACTGTGAGGAAATCCTCGGCTACAGCCTTTAAAAAAGACAACCGATTCGGTGATTTATTTACCTTATATAGATTTTTACGTCTAAATTTACTTGCTTCAATTGATTTCTTTTGATTTGATAATTACTATCTAGTCATTAAAGGCGATAAATTCTATTATATATACTAAAGACATTTGAGAGTCTAAGCAGCAATAGCAACACGCTATGGTACAAAAGAACTGATAATTAGAATTCCTTTCATCGTATTTCCATGTTAATACGCAGAAAATACCTTAAGTAACCATAAATATATTTCTCAGAAATTGATACAACTTAACTTAAGGAAAAACAGCAATGCTATATGCCAGTTACCTTTTTGTTCAATCGATTTGATTCAAAGCTATATCTATCAAAACGACTATTGTAAATTGTGCTTGTATTTGTAAGTAAAAGTATTTATGCTAGCAATGTACAAAATGTGTATACAGTTTAAGATTTTTAATACAAAAATACGTCACATATTTACATAATAACAATAGGGATTATAATAAAAGTTTCACAAATATCACGTGACAGCAATCAAATAAGATCTTTTTATGTTATTGAAAATCTTAGACTGTATAGATAAACTGATACAATTGTTTATTCAATGTTCAATTTGCAGACACGTGTTTCGCTGAAATTACAGTTCATCAGTGCAATCTGGAACAAAACGAAATCTAGTAGTAAACCACATAATTTGAAGTTGCGTGAAAACTTAAAGGGGCCAGAGTGTTGAAACTATTCTGGTCGTTGCCTGGTGTAAATAAACTAAGTTGACAGTTACAATCGCAATTTTGAAGAAATATATAAATATATTTGTAATAGAAAATTATAGATTGGTTATAAATGGGAACGAGGTTGCTCAAGGTTGATAACTGAAATCTGCTTTCATCTGGTTTAATCTGCTTTACATTCAACCAAAATAGTCAAGTAGTAGTGACGTCACGATGTTCTAAAAAAGGTGGGTTTTTTTTGTAGTGGGTTATTTTACCCAGGACCTGTTGGAGAAAACAAATCAAAAAAACAAATCAATACAGTTTTCGGTTATAATTGTAAAATAACTATTTTCACATATTCCTGCTATTTTAGATATAAACTGATATAAAGAATATAAATTCTACTCTAAAATATGATCTAAATATAGTTTACAAGAAAACATTACCATGGTTACAAGAAAACATTACCATGGTTACAAGAAAACATTAACCATGGTTACAAGAAAATGTTACCATGGTTATAAGGTTACAAACCAGTAACAAATACCAAGTAAAAAAATATAACTATTGCACTGGTTTAATAAGGATTAAATTGATGAGGATAAAAGTTAATGAATTTCAAGAACAATCGGTGAAAAACTACAACTTTTGACAGGGGTTAAAAGTAACCTATGAATTATTTATACTCCTAGGCGCATATTCAAAGCATTCTACAAAGCACTAAATTTTACAAATTTGTTTATACAGTTATTTTATTAATATATACGATTATTATAACGATCGATTGGATCTGAACCAGCTTGTGAAACACAATATCCTCCCTGACATTTAAATTGTTCATAATTATCAGTATCAAGGTTACAACAAATTCCACAATCTGGGCCGTTAACTTCGTCACACGCATTAAATAAGCAAGAGTCAATTGGTGCACATTGAGCTTGAGCCTAAAAAAATACGCGTATTATATGAAATATACTTACAGTGGCTCCGATAAATCACACTTCTATCATTTTTTCATACTTCTAGAGTCTTTTTAAACACTTCTTGATTAAGTTTTTAAATTTCTAGAATCTTCTTTTTAAAACCTTTATTAGCTTTTTTTGGAGACTTTAGTTTTGAATTGGTTTTGAACTTCTAGGTTACATGTGCCAAAACACCTCGCACACTTTAAATTGAATCTATGATGTTTGTTTGTACCCGGGTTTGATATGTTTGATATATATGTCTAAAATATGGCGTACAAAGATTATCTCGTATCGAACAACAAGCCAAAAGCTTAATCGTAAATTAAAGACATATTCCAAAAAGGAGTCAATGCCAGTATAAATCAGTATAAGGAGAGATACCTTGGAACGCTGCAAAACCTTTTTGGAATCGGAGTATTAATTTTAGTATAGGTGTTTACAGAATCAATTTTGATAATGTTTGTTATAATCGAGGGGCTGTTTATATGAAGCTTTTTAAGTCAGCGACTTAGTCGATGAGTTATTGGTTTAGGCGTTTTTTATTTTCTTCTCATATACGGAACACGGAATCGAACAATTTCCGGAACAATTTTCCGGAAATTTCTATCTCTTTTAACTGGAAATATAGAGCGGGCTGTTAGCACACTTACTTGTTGTTTCGGTTAAAGGAAGGCTCCCTGTCTTCTCGCATTTAAAACAACAAGTGCTCCTGGTTAGAATGTATATAAAGTTTGGCAAATAAAAATTAGGTGAAATATAAATTCAGAATTCTGCTTGTTTACTGGTTCGCAAATTCCGAACCAGAGAACTTTCAAATGCCGAAGTGCAAATAAATTTTATAACCCTTGTCTAAAACAAGTACAGTAATTCAATAAAGAACGATCAAAAATCAAATCAATTTCAAGCTCCTATGGATTTTTTTTGTTATTAATTTGTCATTCTACCAAAGATAGCCATAAAATCCCATTAGATTAGTTAGATAAGAGAGTGACACAACTAGTTCTTTATATCGTTTGTCAAAAGGACCCCTTCCCCCCCTAAGTAAATCTTAAAATATTGACCGTAAAATATTCAGCAAAAAACTCATTTTTTCGACAATTTTCCTCAAAAACCATCTATGCTACAAAAGTAAAACTATGGAGTTGTATGAATGCTATTCAAATTCTGTTTGCAGATTTTAATATGGTAATGCATTGTAGAATAAGATATATACCGGTTTATAAGTAAGTATTTCTTGTCAAAATTTGGTCATAAAGTTAGTCAAATTTCTAAAAAACTGATGACGTCATCACGTGACGTCACAAAATGATGACGACACGAAAATATCTGTATTGAAGCTAATCATCATTATAAACACAAAATTTCCAATCCTAATTATTACTGGTTCAAAAATTATGAGCATTTCAACTTTATGCCAATATAATATATAGTATATAATATATAGTTAATAATTGTCTAAAAAAAATTTACCCATATCATTACTACAAAAAAAGTTATTAAAATAAATTTAGAAGGGGAGGTCCTTAAAACTCCCCCTTCAGCTTCACTTTCCAATAGCAGTATGAAAAGAAATCTACAATAGGCAAAAATTTTTAACTTGAATCTAAAAGTAATTACAAACTGATAAAATTACATCTTTCCTGCTTCACGATTATGTTCGCGCAAATCTCTCCTTTTAGAGCTGTTTTCATTAATATCGTCTAAAAACTTGCGTGTTTGTCTCTAATTTCCTGCTTCACGAATGGGTTCGCGCAAATGAACCGAATCGTGAACAAGGAAAAAAGAACTAAAACTTACGATTTTAGTACGGAAAAAAGTTTCCTAAATGGATGGAATGAATGAAATTATGAATGACTTTTTAGTGAAACAATATAAATTATTTTGACTTCTTTATTTTGAATATTAAAACATGTATCAGCTGTTGTTCGCGCTGGTTTGCGAGTGTGAAAAAACATAGAATGAAAAAAAACCTCAACGTACGTGGGTCCTTTGATATTATGGTAGCTATATAGAAGATGTCTTATATTTGCGTTTGAGATGATTTTTGGAAAAACTAAAAAGCTGTTGGTTTATCAGTGAAAGTAACTATTTTTATAATCAAAAGAAGCCCAATAAGGCCTGTTTTGAGAATCAAACGTGTCTTTATTAAAATAAAATATTAAAAATATTAAAAAAAAATGTTGAAAAAAAATGAGAAGAATTTAAAAAAAATAAGAAGTGTTAAAAATATTTTGTAAGTTCAAAAACAAAGCTAGAAGTTCGAAACAAATATTTCAGAAGTTTCCAAGTCTATTTTTCTGAAGTGCGGAAAATGATAGAAGTGTGACTCCTCAGAGCCATTGCATATACCGTTTAATCGATAACACCTAATTTGGAAATTTAATACTAACATTACTTTGAGAAACTAAGATACTTCCTTAAAGATAAGCTTGAAATAACGATACCATTAGCGGCCATTTGCCAATAATTTCAGCATTTTTTTACCAGAAAAAACATTACGGAAAAGCTTAACGAAATAATAGAGGAAGCATGAAGTCATGAAAGAATCATTCTAAAATATGAAAAATAAATTTGAAACCACTGACCTGTGATATAATCATGTTTGTCACGAGTAATAATGTTAGTAAAGCGAATTCCATTGTTGCTACGACTGTAGATGAACTCATTTGATACGAGAAACCGATTTAAAGTCATTTTATAACAACAGTTTCCATGATAATGTAAACTTCAACAAAAGCTAAACACAATACAATATCTCGCACCAACGCGCATAAAGCTAAATGCAATATTAATTCATAAATATTAGCTACTGAAATATATGTGTTGTAAAAGAGAAAGTTTTTAACAACACGGCGGGGTAATTTTGTTTTTATAGATTTTATGGTTGAACGAAAATATAAGCCTAAGGTGTTACTTATATTGACTCAGGAAATCAAAGGAAATTGATATGAATGTACCATTCTCGTTCCCAGAGCGTATTCTTTCACGAACGGATATTACAGCATAAGAAAAGAAGTCCTGGGATCGAGGTTGATGAATGCACTAATATATTTAATTTTCACGACCATCTCGTTCCCACATTTTAAAGGTACTTATGAACGTAATTCTCAAAAAAAATATATCCTATTTATAATTTTCTCAATAGAAAGAAGAAGTAACAAGTATATTATTCTGAAGTTTAGAAATAAGTCCACAGCAGTACTTTGAAAATCGGGTTTCATACCCAATATGTGTAAGCAACACAATGTACTTGCGTTTTTTTTGTCAAAAAAAGCCATTTTCTTTGGAAAAGTACACATATAAAATGGCTGAAATTTTTTCCAGATGCTTTTCCAAATAAAGAATGGGACTCTATTTTTCAACATCTCGATTTTTCTCTCAGTAATGTTAAAATAGCGCCATACTAAAGTAAATCTTCCTTAGCTTCTTGGTGACCTTACTTAAGATAAATTTACTTAAGATAAATGACCTTACTTAAGATAAATAAAGGCTGTGGTCCAGTTGTTAAAGAATCGGATTCGCGATTCAAAGGTGGTGTGTTCTAGTCCCACCACTAGACTTCAGTGTCGGGGTTATCCTTCCCGACATACAACCATAAGGAATTATAATAAAGCTAGTTAAATAGTCTAGCATTAACAAAACTATTATAGTTTAGTTAAATATACACTTCCTTTCGGTTGTCTGGTAGAGCGGATTCCGTAAGCTCAAATGGGAGCACTTAGTTACACCAGAACCCAAAGGCGTCAGTCTAAATTAGCTAGGTGATTGCCTAAGCTACACACAGAAATAAAACTGACGTTAAACTAAAGATATCTATCTATCTATCTATCTTATAGCTATTGAAAGATTTTGGACATTAAAGGTATAACACATGAGTGTATTCATATAACCGTATATAAAATTAGTGAATTCATATAACCGTATATCACATTAGTGAATTCTTATAATCGAATATCACATTAGCGAATTCATATAACGAAATCACCGAAATCGTCCACCACATCCCACCATTTGCTTTAGCCACAACAAGAAAAATTCAAAAAAAACCCGCCTCTGTACGAAGGAGAACAAATAACGGAAAACATGTACAATAACTGCAAAAACACTTAGGCGAGAAAAATACAGACATGAAAGGAGGCGAAGCCCTTTCCAAATTTCTTAAATTGGCACGATTTCGCACGCTCAAGCTAAGTAAGGCTGTCTTAACGAAAGGTTGATCTTTATTATGCAGTTTGACTTTTCATGAGCTTTGGTAGGCTTTTTTTTCTAAAGATTTTTGAAAATCATGAATATTCAGGTAATAAATATATAAATATTTTCGGTAATGATACTAATGTCAACTAAAGGTGTAGTTTAGTATCAAAGACATCGTTCAAAAAGAATTTGAAATAATTACTTTGCATTTCTTTTGAACTTTGTTTCTTCCCCTATTTCATTTGTAAAACCTGTTTCGATTTGATGGTTATTAAGTCTTGCGAGACTAGTCTAATATTATAAAGGGATAAATTAAGATAGCAAGCTTTCCGTAGGCTAAGTACAAACTCTACGCACCGTAAAACGGTTTTCGTAGATAGAAAACCCTGTTTTTGTGTCTGTGGCTCAGGCTAGCTTTCCGCTTCTTCTACACTTGTCACTCACCTCCAAACAGCCAGCAAATTCTTTTCGGCGCACGTTACTTCTATCTTTCTTTTGACAAATTTGTGGCTGTATTTAGTTGGTAATACTCCTTGTGCAACTATGATTACAATTTGAATGATCTACTCTGTTCCTAATAAAGCTGATTATTACTATTATTGTTATCATTATTATGTCACGTGGTATATTAGGTTTTCAAGTGAGATGCCTGAAATTTTCAATTTCAAAAAAGCTAATGATTGACAGTTTCCATTTTTTTAAGACTTTTGTATTGAGGTTTTAAAATATTCTAGACTGTATGGCCTCTCCTTTTACTATCAACTTTATACTAGACAAGCAAAAAGTTTCGTCCATACTAAAGTAGCTGAGATCAAGAATATTATAAAGCTACTTAGTTGCTGCAATTGAATGCACGAAGAAAATTGCCCCAAAAAAAGTTAATAAATATGAAAAAGTATTATTTTTTTTCTATTAATTTTATATAAAGTTACAATTAGCGGGAAGAAATGAAGACAGGAGTTTTTTCATGTATAGATCATGTCCATTAAAAAACACATACACACATAAATAATATTTGTCTCATATCTCCTTTAGAAATATTATTCTATAAAATGTTAGTTATATTAATTACTTGGGCCTTACCATGTGTTTCACGTCCTACCAGGACGATCTTCAGAGGCAGAGTGAATTCCCATGAAAAAGTGGGGTCGCTAACCCCTAAAGGTGTTTTATAGCGAAAAATTACAAAAAGCGAAGAATTCAAAAGGTTGAATTGAAAAGGGACAATTTATATGTTTACAAGACGATATTTGTTTTATAAAATACATTAACTACGCATCGCTCGGAATTTGTGAAAAGTAAATATTTAGAGAATACTACATATTCTTTTGGTCTGTTGATATATTTTGCAAAAAAAGCGAACCCAAACTTTAAAGTATTATAACTTTTAGTTGAAGCAAATTTTACGGAAAAGGATTAGACCATTAGAAAGAAAATCTTATTGGCTTTTCGAAAAGGTACAATCTGTTGTTGCTTTGTGACTAGTTTTTAAGTTATGAGGCATATTGTCACTTAATTAGGTCGTTAAATTTTTAAAAGTCTATTAAAAATGTTTTAATTACTTTTAAAAGCTTTGTTTCAACGCATGCTTTTTTTGTTATAAATAATTGTTTAAAAAAATAATTTTTCTTAAAACTAATTTGTAGTTTTTTTAATGACTTTTATTGTTTAATATTTTTTAATTTGATAGTTTCTTTTGTAATTTTTTGTAATTCTTTTGTCAAAAGTTTTAATTGACTTTTAAAAACATAACGACTGAAAAAGGCGACAAGATCCCTTATAACTTAAAAACTGATTAACCAAATAGAACAAATTGTACATTTTTTAAAAGCCAGTAAGATGTTTTTTCCAATGGTCAATTTTTTTTTGAAAATGATTGCTTTAGGTAAAAGTTACAAGACTTTAAAGTTTAGGTTCGCTTTGTTTTGGGACACACTGTATATATTTGTCTTTGTCTCTTTGAAGGTGTATTTTCTCCTTACATGAACAAATTTAGAATATTTTTATAAAAATATGAAACTTTCATTTCCCTAATGGTAATGTTTTAACGATGCCAATTCGTTAATCTATTATAATAAGAGGTGATAAGTGATGCGCATGAAATAAAGCACAAGGGATTTAAGTTTTTATTCTTCGCTCTCTCCAGCCAAGCTATGATAACTCTTTGATTTCCGTAGACGTTTGACTTCAAATAAATCTCTCTATTAATATCAGTGAAAGAGAACAAAGTATTTGTAAATAAGATGAAGCTTTGCAGAATTACTTATTATAGTTATTAATTGCAACTAACAAAAATAAAAATAATGCATTTTATTACATATAAAAATATTTCAACAAGCCGCGTCTCGTATTTCTCCATTACAAATCTGAATGACATGGTGTATGGAAAATCAGTTTATAGCAGTTTTTATCATCAGCTTTATAGGTCACCATCTTTATTTATTTTCTGCATATACTCAACTGAATACATACTTAATTTATCAACATCGTCTTTATAAGGCGCCGTAATCCACAAATTAGCAATCCATTTTTTACCTTTGCGCACCTCACAACCCCCGTGTAAACTAAATTCATCTAATGATCCAAGCCATCCTTTGTAATCCACGTGGTGATTGTACCAAGCAACGGCCGTCCCCCTTTTAGGTTTTATCACAAGGTTAGCGTCCTGACAATGCTCTGAGAGATTGTATAAATCTCTACCATCTTTACCTCGATGACGAAAATCCTATGAAAGAAAATAAACTAAAATTATAATTTAAAATATATTTTAATAAACAATATTTTAATTAGCTTACTTTTTTATTTTGATTATGACTGAATTTTGACTTACTAAGTCAGTTTGACTTAATTTTGATTACTGGATCAGAGTAGGTATTAATAAGTTTGACTTACTGAGTCCGAGTAAGTAATAAGTTTGACTTACTGAGTCCGAGTAAGAAATAAGTTTGACTTACTGAGTCCGAGTAAGAAATAAGTTTGACTTACTGAGTCCGAGTAGGTATTAATAAGTTTGACTTACTGAGTCCGAGTAAGTAATACGTTTGACTTACTGAGTCGAAGTATGTAATAAGTTTGGCTTACTGAGTCCGAGTAGGTAATATTATCAGCTGCTGGGAAGGCTGTTTCTCCTCCTATCTCTGGTTCTTGTAAGTAAACCATGATTGTCATAAGTCTAAATAGAAAATAAAACTTCTAGTTAACTACTTCTATTTGCCTAACTCATCTTTACTTGCTCAGATGACTTTCCATTGTCTCATTTATATTGTGAGTAGCGGAAATGAACGAACACAAAGCTTGATTTGGTTTACCAGTTTATTCTCCCTGTTAGTAAACAAGTAACTTGTTTAATGGACTACACAGGTAAAACTGAGGCTTAAAATTTATAACAAAACCATATTTTTAGGCTGATTCGATTCTTTTTTATTTGTTTCCCAAATCTTATATCAAAATCATATAATATCACAGACTCTCTATCTCTTTTAAAAAATATTTTTTCTAAATGCGGGAACTAGAATATTACCTGCATAGTCGACATCTATTATACATTTTGATTACTTTAGTGCTTGTATGATGACAGCATGGTTTATCAGTGGCAGCTTCAGTTTCACTATCATGATGGGCGTGGTAGTGGCCGAACTCACCATAGCGAACGACCTACAAATAAATAAATTTGAATATACAATTATAGTCATGTTAGTGAATCTTAAAAAATCTAATTTAAGCTTTTACTAAAAACAAATACAAAAAATCCGGCTTAGCTTAGACTACCTATAACCTAGTCTAGGTATAGCCTAGTCCACTTAGTAAGACAAAAACCCGTGGAAATAATGAGCAGTCGACAAACAATAAAATAAGAAAAAATTAAGTTAGATTCTTATTCCTTGGCTAGTTTTTAATGAAAGTACATAACTACTGTGTTTATTAAAAATAAATTATGGAACTACAAAACTTTCGCTTTCGATTTAGCATGTTTCAAGAGTAATAATAATGGTCTGAAATTGTTCAGGTAAATATTAGACTAGTTTAAGTCACTCTTTTATATGGAATACAGGGTTTGGAAATAAAGATGGAATATAGAAGAAGGACTATACATAATCTAGGGTAAACAAATGATATTGATTTATAACAGCATTGAAATTTCGCTGCTTGTCTTTCCAGTCTTCAAATTAAAACCTGTAAATACCTGTAAATGTTCTGAACCGATTAATATTTTTTCTGGGATCTTGAATAATTTTCCAAACCTAAAAGTAATGGGAATTATTATTGTCGCTTTCAAATACATTTATTATGCAAGAAAATCTATTTAATAACTTTAATTCGAGATCAAATGAAGTAGTCCACTCGTAGCTACGTTTGTATCTCAAATGATCACAATAACGCGCGTACTCACCTGTTTCGTATATTTGACAACATGGTATCATACAATAACGCGCGTACTCACCTGTTT
>JAYJMI010026787.1:0-12480 GCA_036873855.1 Sarsia tubulosa
ATAGTTTACCTTTTCTTTCAAAAAAAAAATTTATTGCCGGGGGTCCACTGGTAATTATCCCTTCTTATTATTCACTTTATATAGAGTTAAAATTTTTACTGGTAGTTTTCCTAAAAACTAATTTAAATCGATTTTTGAATATACAATGTACTGTAACATAAAATAAGAAATTAAATTTTAACACTTCTTTAACAAATATAATATGGCTAGTATGTGATTGTCTCGCAGTGACTTATTCAAGAACGTTAAGTTTAATTGATTTTACAGTAGATGAATATTGATACAAAGTCATTAAATTTTTAGCGTATATCTTGCTCGTTGAGATATCACGTAAATAACAACTACAAAATATTAAAAAAGCTAAACCTTTACATATCCTAATAAAAATAATGGGAATCCAGCAGTCAATTTTTCTTTTTTTTATGTGTTACCATAACAACACTGTAAAACTTGAAATAAAAAGTACAAAATTGAAAAATCCATATCCATTCTTAAAAGTACAACTTCAATTGAAATCATTTTTGTGAGATTTTTATTAAAATTTGATACTTAAAAAGAGTAGTATAGTTTAAAGTAAAACAAAACTAAGTAAATATAGTAAAAAATAAATTCAAATTATGGAAAAAAGCACAATTCGTTCTTGCTTTCTAAAATACAAATAATTCAAAAACTACAATTATAAACTTTTGTACATTACAACAGGAGACTCGTGCACTCATTTCAAAACGTTTTGATAGAAATAAATTGTTTGACTAAAATCACTTGAAGTTGTACACTATACAATTTTACAATTTTACAATATATACAATTTTTATAAAATAAAACATTCAAGAGAGACTAAAAAACTTCCTATTAGTAATCTTAAAAACTTTATTTCAAAACGACACTTTATTTAAAATTCATCCCTGAAAAAACTTTTGTTTTCCAAACTTACATTCGGTTTATTAAATGCACATATTTTGCATCTAAAATACAGTAATGTCAAGGGTTGACTTAGAAGCAATTGGAGAATGATATACCGATTTTGCGGACACACTTTATTTGGAAGCTCAAATTAATTTCTTGCAAAAGAACCATAATTATGGCTAAAGAATTATCCAAGGCATGAATTTCCAATTATTAAATGTTAAAACACAAGTATCTATTTTTGGCTAAAATGTTTTTAAAAACAACCTATGCATCAAAGTTTAATATTCATTTGAGTCTACTATATTAGAAACAATGCCTAAAATAAATATCTGCATTACACCCTAAAATGTGAAGACATCAGAAAAAAGTAATGACGATATTTACAATAATAATAATATAAATGTTTTTGTTACCTGGTTGACTCTCCTTAATAGTGTTTTGACCATAGTTTAGTTAGTGTTTTGTTATCTGGTTGAAACAGTCAACTCTCCTTAATAGTGTTTTGACCATAGTAGTTAGTGTCCAGGAGCGCTTTCACGTGCAGGCGATTGATAGCTCTCCGTGGAATGTTTAAATCATATCTCGATGAACTAATTCGGCATTGGTTGCAACTATTGCGAGTCTACGTGTGTAGCATTTTAAAGTAGGATGATTAACTCTATATTCTGTTACTGTGCCATCGACTGTATATTCTGTTGCTGTGTCATCGACTGTATATTCTGTTACTTCACTTATTATAACAAGTGCTGGTGGGCTTGTTTGCTTTTCTTGTTTTCCTTTAGTAGGTACAATTCTTCGCTTCTTCAATAGATTGCAGAGGACATTAACAAAATATGCACGCTTGTTAGTTTGATTTTGATATACCATAATGGCTGAATTCTTTAGCGGAGACTCTTTTCCCTTAATTCTTCACTAACTTCTTGATAAAAATTTGTATTTTATTTAGTGTAGTGGTACTTTTAAACCGCAGCTTTTTATAGTTTGCCCCTCCCATCATACATGTATTGTTCGTTTGGTCTATTTTTAAACAAAATAAATACAGATAATATAACATAATATAACAACAAGAGTAAAGATTTTGTTATTCAGCAATTTTAAATGACTTCATTTTCCTTTTCATTGATTTTACATTATTATTATTATCATTGATTATAGATATACATGTGATCCTTCTAGTTTTTATCTATTTTCTACGTGATTTTTGCATGTGTGCCAGTTTGTGACGCAAGTGTAACAGCATATCTCTCCTAATATAGGAAATGCTTATAACGGTTATAGGACTCATAAAAGTTATCATAAAAGTTATCATTTTACGTAAAGGGATTCAGAAATAATAACAGGAAAAGTATAATAAAGGTAAAAGGTTTTTCACAATAGTTTTAATTCCAAAAAGTTTTTCGTTGTTTCCTAAAAAACATTTCTCATTTATATATTTTTATTATATTTAAATAATTATATAGTTTTTATTATAAAATTGATTTTTTCCCAAGCAAAGCGACTAAGTTTTATTCTGTGTAGTTTTAATTTTGTCATATATTTACATTTGCTTTTACACGTATATGACAATAACAATAACTTTATACGTGTAAAAGCAAATGTAAAAATATGACAAAATTAAAACTACACAGAATAAAACTATATAGTTTTTAAAAGTTCAAAATTTAAAAACAATGAAAACGATACGACAAATTTGTTAAAATTCGACTAAAATAATAGGTTGAAAGAAAATTAACGATAGTGCAAGGTAATTCCGAAAAGCTTTTTGTTTTTACGAAAATAAACATAAATAAAACTAAAATAAATTAATTAATAATAATAAATGTGTTTTTTTGGTAACATGGGTAACTTTTTCAAAAAAAAAAATATTTTTAGGTAATATTTTATAAAAAAAATGATCAAGAAGCGCAAGTGCTTTAACTCGATCGTTTTTAATAACATATCTTTTAACCCTAATCCAAACCTTTTTATATAGCCTTTTCTAAAATTAAATTCAGTTGTTATAGACCATCTGAAAAAGTTTCATGGTTATGTGACCAATAAGTCACGTGTTACATTAGTTTTTCTGACGTCACCCATCATTTTTGCCATATTTTTCATGTAAAATAGGAAAATTTGAAATTACTATTACTTTAGAAGTATATAAGCTATAACATTGAAACTTTGCAAGTTGGTTACTTGGCAGATTACCTTTACTTAAAAAAATATTTGGTCATGTGACAATCATGTGGCGTCATGTAATGGCAGTGACTTTATTTTTTGTTTTTTTGTAGTTTGTGCTGACTTTGTGCTGACGCTTGAGCAATAGTAGTGACGTAATCATTTTAACTTTTTGATTTTCTAAAACTACATTGTATTGTCAGTGTTGATGCAAAATTTGAGGTCTTGTAAACCTTGCATTCAATTTTATTTGAGTTTAAACCTATGACGTCATAAACTCAAATCGTTGTTACATTTGATCAAAAGTATGCTGACGCCAGAATTTATTTTTTTCATGCAAAATATCAAAGTGTATGAACAATTCAGCCAAAATCTAGACAGGGGGTGTAGTTTTACCCCGCCCCACCCAGTCATGGTGATAAAAAAGCCCACCCAGAATAGGGTTAAAAGGTTTTAGTTAATTCGAAAATTGTCAATATCTCTAAAACATTTCAACATAAATTTTGATAGATATAATCTTTACCTGTATATTTATTTTATCAGAAATCAATGCAGTAGTTCAGGGTGGCCACTCCTCCTGGAAATGGATTTGCTTCCTGGAAAAACTCCTGGAAAGTCATAAATCTCCTGGAAAAACTCCTGGAAAGTCATAAATCTCCTGCAAAACTCCTGGAAACAACTTTTTGTTTATTGAAATTCCAAAAATTACTTTTGGAAGGTATTATTATAGGTCAAAGTACCTATTGTTGCTTGGCCCCAAACAATTATTTGGCAATTATAATGATTTTTATGATTTTTACTTAGCTTTCTTAGCTGTAGATGCAGTTTTAGAGCATCTAAACCTCATCAAAACTGATTTTTTTTTCCAACCATGGTGGAGAACATTTCAGAATCCAATTTTTTTTTTTAATATGGTACTGCTATAAAATTATATCCCATATCTCATTGAAAAGTAATAACTGGATTAAATCTCTTATATGATTAAACATAGGGTTAAGTTTGCTTTGACAATTAACCTCTGTAAAAACTTTATTGCTTTTTCTAATATTTTTAATAAGTTTCGGTCAATATTTTATTGGAGTATTTATTGTTTTTCAAAAATTCAGTTCACGATAGCATAATTTTTTTTAAACTCAATTTACTATTTATGATTCTCCTGGAAAATAGAAAAATTTCTCCCGGAAAACTCCTGGAATACTCTTTTTTTACTATAACTGAGTGGCAACCCTGTAGTTAGATTTTTAAACACTTAACCATGAAATACATTTTCTTATATAATATAAGAAAAATGTAAACTGTAAACTCTATTTTTGAGAGATGTGATTTTTTAGATAACAATACATGATTTCACAGTCTCGGCAAAAAAGTGTTCTCCATCGCAGAATGTAAACAAACAGAAATAATGGCGGCGTTGCACGTGGAAGTTTTTTTGTTATTAAATTTCTGGAATTACATTACTCTGTTTTATTTAAAAACTGTTAATAAGTGTAAAACAAAGGATTTTCTATCTATCTACATCTAACTTTTGCAATAAAAACTCTTTTTTTTGGCCCCAATTTGTATTTTTGCTGTGTTCACGGCTTCTCGCAACCTAAAAACGAAATCTTTACCACCCGATTTTTTCTACAATTTCTTTGAGCCTGCGCGGAAATCCTTTGATGTTGTTCAAAAGCCGAGACCGTGAAATCATGTATTCGTTAGAACATTTTTAAAACAAAAAAAATTGAATTATTTTGGGAGAAAATTATAAAGATAATAATAGAAATGAAAATCTTTTTAAACCAATGAAAACTCATCTATTTTTCTTAAACCAATAAAAATACAGCTAATATTTCTCGCTATACCGTTTACAACCAATGAAGTTGATAATTTCAAACTACTGTTTTCCAAATCGGGTAAAGGCTAATCCAAATAAAAGCGAATGAAATTTATTTCTTAAATTATATATTTTGGCAGCAATATTACGATGATAAACTCTAACATAGTTATTTTGTTGTAAAAGTTCTGCAAAAGAAGACCTCGATATTGCAATCTACTAATTCTATTATTTTTAAGCTTCGACTGTGAAACGTCCAAACTAGTGGACAATAACCAAATTGTGAGGAGGAAAAAGTATTCATAACTAACCCTCTTTGAAAAATAGACATCTAAGGAGATATACTAGCGCTACTACATAGAGTTTTTGGGAAGTTTTATCACAACAAGCTTATCGAAATTTGAATTATTGTCATAACGATACCTAAACAATTATGATGGTCAGATCTATATATAATAGCGCGCTGTAAGGATTAATGGCTACTACTATACAGTACTGATTTTTTTAAACAGCCACTAAAACTCTGCAAAACGGTTTCTAGTCTTAAGTCGGATTTCCACTTAGCAAATTGATACGCATACCGTACCGTAACGTACCATTGAGCATGCGCAGAAAGAGTTTTTATAAAATTTCACGTATCAAGATATACGATACGCGTATCAAAAAAAAGTTGAATCCATTTCAACTTTTTTTCCTGCTCTGCGTATCACAATACATGATGACCAATCAGATTGCTCTAAATGCAAGAAGTGGAAATTGATACGCGAACCATAACGTTCGAATTCGGATACGGTACGCGTATCATTGTTGCTAAGTGGAAATCTGGCTTTACAGTCTTCAACTTTTGTAGCGATATGCCAAACCATTTAAAAAGACTTGAAGTGATATCCGATAGATCTCCTGTAGTCAGGGCATGGTAAGTTTTGACCTGGAAAAAATTAATTTCAAGCTGAAACTTTGCAAAATGGTTAAGGCATGTATTCGAACCCACCAAAAAAAAAGCCCCATTAATCCCATGGGGGTAATCCCGTAATTGATCTCCTTCTCTGGGGGTATTTGAGTAAAGGTAGTAAAGGTACTTTTTCAAAAATATTTTTCCTAATGTCCAAAATAACGCTATGGTTGAATCTTTCTCGAAGAGGAGATGAAGAAAATGGTGCTCAATTTTTGTTTCCCATATCTGGTCCTTGATATATTTGTGTTTAAAGGACAGAAATTTAGCAGTTTTTACTGTTTTAAAATGACGTCAGCAAGTTGTCAGCATATGTTCAATCATTTTGGATAGCTGCAACAGATAGATCTTTTGAAGTACTATCAGAAAATGGTATTGTTTATAGGGTTTAAAGGTAGCATTCAAGAGATGTAGAGGTTTCAAATTACGAAAAAATGCGTAATTTTGCTGAGTCAGCAGTTTTTTAGTACTTTAAAACCTCTATATCTCTTGAATGTATCTGTGTGAATCTATGTGTAAATGAATCTAAATGTTTGTCTGGACACTTACGTTGCTTCAAATAGGGAAATAATCGTCTGCACAACTAGCGAGTAAAAAGATCACAGAGAAAAATATTTAATATGTAGGACTCTAAAACTGAATCTTGAGTTCAGTTTTTTAAAATCATGAATAAAATTTTCTTCGAAAAAGTTTTACAGCTGATAAAAGATTAGTTACGTGGGGATAAACTTTCGCGGATCACTTATAAAGTATGTTTCGTTATAAAAACTTTAGCGTAAAAGGTCAAAAACCTCGAAAGTTTCTCCCGGCGAAAATTTTCTTCCATTAAAGTAATTCATTTTTAGAATTTGCGGGAAAATACTATAACGAATAAAATATCTGGATCTGATCTAGCATCTTTTACGGCTTTTAATATAAACGGCTTAAATAATATTGTAAAATTCCTAGAAATAACAAAGAAGTCTGCCGATCAAATATTTCTTTAAGAAATTTCTCTAAATTAACAATAATAATTACAGTTCTAAAATTTTTGTTAAAAAACATCCATTTCTTTTCCATTTAGATTCACAGATCGAGCCAGATTCGTCACGTGGCAAACATAGAATATCCGACACAGACCCACCTCCAGCGTGTTTTTCAAACGTTCAGTATTTCAGTAACCCGCATCATATACCCACGTATCATCCTGACGACTTCATAAGGGAATCCATAAACCAAGCGAAAGAATTAAAACGAAAAGAAGATGAGGAATTAGAGAAAAATTTAAAAAAGGATAATGATTTAATGAACAGTCTAAAAGAATCTCAGAGTTTCAATGACATAAAAACACCGCCTCTTCCTCCAAAACGGTTTAAAAACACATCGGATAATTCTCTTTTGTGGCAACGGTTGCGTGACGCGGGAATCATTGTTGCGCATAGTCCGAAAAACCCGTTTTATCAAGATATTGATCCCGATAAAGTAGTGAAAGTTGTATCAAGAAGTGAAGATCCTGTTGAAAGTTTTAATGATGATCCAAACAGCATTGTTGAAAGTTTACATAATAGTAGTAGTTTGAGCAATACAATTAACGGTACTCAGAAACAAAATACCTACCCTTTTACCTCGTCGAGTAGTGGTAAATTACTACCGCACCAAGAAATACATGCAAACAATATCTTCAAAAGTAAATTGCAAAAAATATTATCCGAAAATAACGACATTGATTTGTTTGCGCAAAATTTAAACGAGTTCGATACAATGGGTTTGAATAACAAAAAAGACAATGAAAAAATGTTAAGATTGAAATCCAATAATCCGTTTTTGAATTTACCGGTTGTTTCCGATATGCATAAAAGCAAATCACTAAATGATATAGCAGACCGCCCTAACGATTATAACGCCCAACTGAAGACACTGACGTTAGAAGATTTGGAAACATTAGAGAGGGAAGGGGATTTAAATTCACGAAATGTACGTTTTCCTGATGAATGTATTTCAGAATCATCATCCGTGGCAAAGGTTAAATTAAGTGCCTCGGTAAATAAAAACCGTTTCTCTTGCCCACCCGCTGTTTTTACAGAGCAAAATATTCTCAACAAAAAGAACGATAAAATATTTTTCAGTGATGGGTTATTTCAAAAGTCGGAAGAGCGAAACGAAGAAGTTCTCGCATTTTTTCGTTATATCAATGAAATGCGTAAATTATATCAACATAATGACATAATTAATAACCCTGGATTTATAACGCCCGCTATTGTTTCAAATAACGCCCTACTGGATCATGAAATGGATATTTATATATTTTATAAACCTTGTACCGTACCGAAAATTTTAACGTGTAATTTAGCCTTAACTTCAAACGATATCATGCTGAATGCATTGCAACTTTTCAAAGGAGAAGACTTTCTTGACATAGAGTTGTTATCAAATCAATATATTTTTCGTATAGTTGGTGAAATCACGTATTTAGACTTAGATGTACGTTTCTGCGACTACGTATTTATGCAAGATTGCGTGAAGCATAATAAGAATATTGAATTAATGTTAACATTACAATGTAAAATCAATCGAGATTTAGCGAGAGATTTAAGGGACGATTTACACGAAGCTGAAATAAACTTAGAACATTATTTTGAAGTTCCTACTTCGTTATCAGTCTCTGAACAAGGTCTATCAATGCTTTTAGATACATATAATAAAGAAGTGGAACAGTTAATTGCGGATGTAACTCGTCCAGAACTCGCGCAGTATGCACCTGACCGCTTAATACAAGTCGTAAAAGCAATAGCAATGGCTTTAGCGACTATCGAGTTATTACAAATCCATGACGCTATAAATATTTTATTGTCGTTAAAAGGAACGCCAAGTTTATATCGTACTTACACCAATACCACCCGTGAAAGGCGTGATTATAACGAATACATAAGCCCCTTAAGATTTGACCAGGGTCGATTTAACATGGCACTTGAAAAGCTAACTGGTGGTGTGTATGCTTTAATCGAACTATACTGTCAAGCCTTCCATTCTAGTTTCAAACTACAAGAAGTACCGACTATAACCAGTTCTCTAATCGATGTTTACGAGAGAATTGATCCGCGGACCATTTCCGATAAATTCATAGTTAGAGTAGCCTCTGTACATCGAATACCGGCTAGCTGGAAGTTTATGTATGAGCAGTTTGATATAGAGGCTAGTCTATATTACGGCGGTAATTTAGTGTGTCCGGTTAAAAGAACGGAAAAATTCAAAACCATTTTAGGATTATTTGAACATATTCGTATTAGTGAATTAATTGAATTTGATGTCGAGGTTAAGAAAATACCACGTGAAACTAAAATAGCATTTTCCTTATATGGTAATTGTACACCCAAAAAAGGGAGTGACGGACGTAATGTTTTAGGTTGGTTTACGACAAATGTTTACGATTATGAAGGATTTTTGTTAAATGGTAGTAAATTATACGGTTTAGTTGCCAACACAGAGTTTAACCCGGTCGCTACATGTGCTACTAATTATATTCAACACCACGAAACGGTTATTTTAAAAGTCGATTTCCAATTATATCATACGGAAGTTTTATTTCCGCAACCTGTTTTTATAGACACTACTGCAGACTCTCATCCGAATTTAAACTGTAGTGACCAAGCACATCACCTACCCCCGAAAGAACTAAACTTTATTGAGAAACTTTTTACAAAGCCTCCATATTTGTTGACGAAAAGTGAAAAACATTTATTTTGGAAATGTCGTTTTGGTTTAACCAATTATCAACATGCTTTGATTTATGTTTTAGCCTCTGTTCCAAGCTGGGATTCTGAGAATATTAGTAAAGTTCATTCTATATTAAGCCAATGGGTAAAACTTACTGCACATGCTGCTTTAGAGTTTCTACAAGCAGATTATCCGGATAAAATTGTCCGTGAGGTTGCCGTGTCATGGTTAGCGGACATTTCCGATGACGAACTTTGTGATTACTTACCTGATTTAGTACAAGCATTAAAATACGAACCATATCATAACTCATCCTTAGCAAGATTTTTAATCGCACGTGCATTAAAATGCCCACGAATTGCATTATTTTTATTTTGGTTTTTAAAATATTATATAGGTGATATTCAGTTTTGTCAAAGATTTCAAATTGTTCTCAGTGGATTTTTAAGTATATGTGGTGGGAAGTTTCATAAAGAGTTATCGTTAGAAGATCGATTAATGCTAGCGTTATCGAACGTTGCGAAAAACGTTAAACAATCGAAAGAATCGATTAAACGTTATGTTTTACAAACTGAATTAGAAAAAGTAAATGAAAAGTTGTTTTTTGATTCTACCATTCGATTACCGATAAAACCTGGTTTCAAAGCATGCCAAATACTTGCTGAAGAGTCATCATATTTTTCAAGTAATGCGGTTCCTTTAAAAATAACAATGCAAAATAGTGACCCGTTCGGTAAACCTGTACATTTTATTTACAAAATAGGTGACGATTTACGTAAAGATTTAATTACCATTCTGTTATTTCGTACTATGAATAAATTATGGATGAAAGAAGGACTCGATCTTAAAATGATGCTTTACAATGTCCTACCAACCGGACCAATGACCGGATTAATTGAAATTATCCCAAACAGTGCAACGTTTCGGGAAATTCACGTTCAGCACGGATTAACGGGTTCATTCAAAGACGATTCTATAGCTTTATGGTTACAAAGATTCAACTCAACAGAAGAAGAATATCAGAAAGCCATAAATAATTTCACAGCTTCGGCTGCCGGTTATTGTGTGGCTACATATTTACTTGGTATCGGTGACCGGCATAATGATAATATCATGCTTACTAAAAATGGACATTTATTTCATATTGATTTTAATAAATTTATGGGCGATGTACAGAAATTCGGTAACATCAAACGTGATCGAGTTCCTTTTGTTTTAACGCCCGATATGGCGTATGTTATTAACAATGGTGTAAGTGATACGCCTAACTTTCAAATATTTATTGAATACTGCTGTAACGCTTTTAACATACTACGTCGTAATATGAAACTCATCTTAAATTTACTTGGATTAATGGTGTATTCTGGGATATCTTATCTTTCCCATAAAGACGATTTGCAATACATACGAGAAGCGCTGCAAATCCATCTGACAGAAGACGAAGCCACTATGTATTTCACACGACTGATAGAAAGCAGTTTATCTTCACGTTCTACTCAATTGAACTTCTTCATACACAACGTCGCCCACATGAAAAATGTGACTGAAACAATCTTAAAAAGTTCAAATTCAAGCCCACTATTTTCGTTTTCAAATAAAGTACATAGCTATGAAGATGATGGTTTTATCGATACGGCTCATGTTGTCGATTTTCAAAAACGTTATGTTCCAGAAAAACACTATGTGTTCGTTTTGAATATAATACGTAAAGAAAGTATGAGTCCGAAATTTGTTTTTCGACGTTATGAAGATTTTCAAGAACTGCATGCAAAGTTAAGTTATCTATTTAACGTATTCAGCGGAACCACGTTACCTGATTTACCAGCTAAAGTAATATTCGGCCGTAGCCAAGTACGTGAAGTAGCAATCCGCAGACGGTATGAGTTGGATCAGTATTTAAGTGAGTTATCAAAGCTACCGGGTATTTGGCGGTCCGAGATTGTATATACGTTTCTGCATAGCTACATCAAAGACATTGAACAAGAACGTAGTTTCGCTGATAATCTTGAGATTCTACAAGACGGGTGTAAAACACGTATTGGTGGGCGTATTAAACTTTCAATGGTTTATAAGAAAAACGCCTTTCATATTTTAGTGATGCATGTTAGTAAACTATTACCCAGGCGTTTACAAGGGTTAGCTGATCCATATGTGAAATTATATTTGCTACCAGACCCTGTTAAATATACTAAACGTAAAACAAAAACGCACCATAAGACTTTAAACCCGACATTTAACGAAACAATGACGTATGATGTTGCTATGGAATTATTACATCGTCGGATTTTACAGATAAGCGTTTGGGATCATGATACTCTTAATGAAAATATATTTTTAGGTGGGATAAACTTTTATTTGTCTACTTTTGATTTGACAAAACCAAAAACTGAATGGTTCGAACTTGAAGATATTGGTTTAGGTAAAAAGAAGACCACCTGAATCTTTCTTTAAAAAAACAGTATATAAAAATATGGCTCTAATTTTTTTTTCAAATTTTTATAGCAAAATGTATTACGCCATTTTTTTGTTAGCTTGCCAACTTTTGCATTAGTGGAAGAAAGAAATACGAACTAATTTTTCGCTGATTTTCCTCTAAATTTGATTTTTTATGTTTCCTCGACTTGCTGCTTAGCAAAATACTTTCAACCAAAAATACAATGTTGTCTTAAATTGATCATTTAAAGTTAATTTGTGCGATAAGTGTCAAAAGAAGAGTTTCTTTCGCATTACTTTCTTCCTTTAAAGGTACTTATGCACTTAATCTCAAAATTTGGTGTGGTATTTTAATCCCACCTATTTTTATTGGCTAAGTCGAAAGATAAATCAAATATATGGAAAAAAATTCATCCTATTTGAGAAAAAAAATGCGAGTACATAGTCTACACATATTGGGTATGAAATCCGATTTTCAAAGTGCTGCTGTGGGCTTATTAACTTTAGAATGAGATATTTA
>JAYJMI010026898.1:0-12480 GCA_036873855.1 Sarsia tubulosa
TCTATCGCTTCAAATATTTTGAAATTTGCTTTTTTAAAATAACACCCGTGAATTACGCCAGATTTGCTAGCCTCCGTATTTTTTTTACTTTGATCTCGGAACACTTGCTTTTTTCAAACTGAACTAGTCTAGTATGCACCTTGGGAAAATCTTTCATACCTTTGTTTTGAAGTGCTTACTACTGTTAATTACTAAAAAACTGAAAAGTTGAACAAAGACATTTTATTACGAGAGTGCATAGCAAGGTTGCCTTTCAACATAGAAATGCTTTTGAGTTTTTCTATTCAAAATACTGAATATTTTTAAGCTTCAAGACTATGTATTTTTGTGACTATGAAGGAACGAATCATATTGTTTGTTTTTATATTTTTTGCTCTTTGATCTTTTAGTATATATTGTATTACATACAAAATTTGAAATACATAATATAGACTTACTTACCGTTTTTGTATTCCTGATTTTATTTTATTTATTAAAACGTTTTGTTTTTTCTAGCAACTCCTTCGAAAACTACTTCAATCTTTTAAAAATCTTTTTTTATTTAATCGAGAATTAATAAGGTTTTACCACAAACTATTCATTATGGAAAAAAATTAATCGTTTCGTTCGACCATAAAAATTCCACATGAATGACAATTGTTACTTAGACTAGATATTTTATTCATAGACTGCTTGGGCGAACCAATTTTATGCAAACTAAAGCTAAGAAAGTCGGATGACATTCGTTTTGAAGGCATTTAAATTTTTACGTAAAGATTCTTTAATGTAGAGCACTCAAACTCGAACTCGTCGATTGCGAATCTGTTATAAAATTAAAACATGTGGCGTCCGACAGCAACATTTAGCAGAGACAAAAAAGTCTTCACTTTAGATAGCAAAAGTTTGCTTGCCCAAACACTTTGTAGTACCTTTTGTTAAAAAAATATCTTAATTAAGTATCCCCCCCCCCCCCCATCATATTAATAGTTATAAGCAGCTATTTACTTTAACGATGTTATTATTTTTATCTCCCCCTGCAGTTTTTTTCTGATAAGCATTTCCTTCGCGATAATATTATAATTACCATCAGATTGATGCTAGATTACATGAATTATTTGAAAAAAACAGATATTTGATTTCCTCATCTCTCCTTCTTTATTCTCTATGTGATATCCAATAATGAAAGGGATGACTTTAGTAGCTTGTGCTGATAAATATTATAGTAAAATGGAAGTCCTACAACTTTTGTTGCATAAAAGCATTAGACCCACGGCTCTATGATAAAAGTTATAGTTGTTAAGCGATCTTTGTTTAAATTTGTCTGTTTGCTGCAGCTGCTGGAATCATCAAAACTCGTTTGCACATTTTTTTACTCTTTTATATTTCTTATCCTCCTTACCATCCAATTTCTTGTACACATATAACTTTGCACGTAATGCTATAAGTTTTCTCATGATCTTTCAACCAAGTTTGTCTTTCATAAGCCATTTTTTTCTTTTCTGATAGGCAAAGATCTGTTATCATCTTTAGAACAGTTGCTTTTATTAAACCTTACTTCCACATCTTGTTCGATATCTTTCTAAAAGTCATCTATTTTGATGTGATAAACCATCAGCAATGTATATATTTTGATTTGTGCTATAATAAGGTTAAATGGATATTTTGTGTTGATTAAGCTGAGACTGTGTTGGAAGGATTTCTTGTTAATTGTTTTTGATGTATCCATGTAACACAATCTAGCTTTAATTCCACACCTAGGTATAATCAGAGAGGTTGGAATACAGAATACATCTGTTGCGCAGAGCTTGTAACAAACTACCGTCAAGTCAAACAACAAGTAGATCATTAAAAAAGTGATAACAACTTTTTAATTACAAAGCACAAACAGCCATTGGCTAGAATTAACTTTATTTGCTAGTTTTTAACCTTAAATTACTTTCTTGAAAAAAGAATCTTTCTCCAATTTGTTTGTCGCCACTGCTCTTAACATCGTGTTCAGATCGATGTAAGGCTTGAGCCACGAACTTTGCTGGAACCATATTACTCTTGTACTTTCTTCAAAATCAAACTGTGTTGCAACGCTTGATCAAACGTTTAGATGTGCACCACATACTTCTTTTTATCAAAAAGATTTGGTATCAACTTTTCTACCTTCCTTACGGTCATCTTCTCTGGAAGATATGGTAGTAATTTGTGACGTTCGTGTAAATCTTCGGGGTAATCAACATCTACTTCTAGCAGGTAACCATCAGTTTTCTTCTTCGCCTCTTGACCTTGATTTCTTCGACGTTCGACATCCACTTAAAGCCATGTTTTGATAGCAGCTGGCTCATTGCACGGCCTTATAAATTGTTTTCTTCCAGGTCTTGTAGGTAGCTGCTTTTCTTATCTCGATTATGTTTATCCCTTATATACCTGTTGTTGGTCTTTGCATAGTGATGAACTGCCTGCGTCATATCTCTCTTTATACCTCTTTCAAACATTATATATTTTCAATATATGTCAGTAACTCTAGTTAAACAGCTGTAAACTTCAATGCTGCTTGCCATGCAAGGCCAGGTGACGTATAAAGGTGCGCCGGATCCAACTTGTAACGTGTTAAACATGTATCTCACGTTGCAACAAATCTGTCAGAGGTATCATAAGGTGTTGTGAGAATATCTTATACAAGCGCATGCTATGTATATGATCTACAAACTTTTCAACACAGTCCTTACCTTGATATGCCTTTAAAGGGTATGGGAACATTTCCAAATGCAAACTTGCTGTATGTACAAAAAATCTTAAAGGGTCTAGAACCGAAAAATCCCGAAGGAACATGTCTATTGATGCGCTTTCTTTTCATCCTTAAGCTAGTTCATCTTGTCCTTATATCGATCTTCGTTCCAATAGAGATTTGAAATCAGCCTATAACATAAATGGAACTTTATACTGTTGCATGTTCATGTTCTCAGGACGTTAAGTTGATATCCGAAGACTGTTTTTATTTTTTCTCCAATATGCTCTTTTTCTGCTTCATTCTGCACGATGTGCTTCAGCGTTTCATCTTTTCGTCCATGTCCTAATTTCACCTTAGCTCTATTATATAATAAAGAAACAGTATTGCAAACACTATTAAGTTTTTTGGTAAGTGCAGCATGTTTGCTGCTACTACTGTTAACACCAAAATGTAGAGCGATTACTTTTTTTGCATGCGAAAAAAAAATTGTGCTTGATTTTAATTAATTTTTTGCAAAGGATTTTTTTATGTTGAGCGATTTTGTCCAGGAGATTCTTGAGCTGGACGTGATTTAGTCCGAGGAGATTTTTGAGCTGGATATTTTCGTCCAGCCTATTAAAGTTGTTGCGCTGGAATCATCAATCTCTATCTATCTCGCATTAAAGTATAAAACAACTATTTACAGTATAGATTTACTATCGTTCAATTTGACAGTTTATGGAGAGCTAAGTGACGTAGGCATGTAGTTGCGTAAGCGGAGCTAGATTTGAACCCATAAATCAACATTCTTGTTAGATCATGTATCCACCAATTGAACTAGTAGGGAGTAACTTAACTAATCATACCAACGAAATACTATACCTATCAGTTTGAACTGTTCGAACTACTACTCTAGATGCCTGCACAGTCAAGACATTCAAAAAAAGTTCTACCAAAAACTTCTATTTACCGCAAGACATTCGCCATTACGGATTTTTAAACTTATACGATATTTGAAATCCTCGTCAAAAAATAAGCCTAACCTGAAAATTGAATTACTTTTAAACAATCAGAATAAAGGTAAAGTTTGCAATTTTGTATAGGAATTGAACATAAAAATGTTTTTTACCCCTCCAAATAGAGGCCGGGCTCTTTTTACCCCCCTTAATACAGTTTTATATATTCCTGTAACTTTTTTTGCTGTGGTCAAAAAATAATGAAAATTTGTATATAAGCTTATTTTTGGACAAGGAACTCGAATATTTTATTAAATTTTAATATAAATTAATAATAAAAAAGTTCAAAATGGCGGATCCTTACAGTAAATAGATGTATTAGCGAACTAGCTCGAGTACAAACTCTACGTACCGTATGTTTTCGTGTCTGTAGCTCAGGCTAATGACAAACAAGATTAACTTTAGTAAAAACTATGTAATATTAAAAACAGGTATTGTTGTTATTAATAAGTATATAAATTACATTATTTAAAGATTGTATTAAAATAAAGTTTGTCTATCCCTAATTAGCCCTAAAAATAATTAATTAATTCATAAACTAAATACAAATTTCAGATCTATAACACGTTAGTTTAAACTTGGTGCATATTTGTGTTAAAGAGATAATGTCAGATGTTCTGTTTTGTGTCTGCTATTGCTATATTTTGTTTGAGATTTACGTAACGTCGTAAGTCTAACCAATCTTGTGAACACAAACCATGCAATGCATTACGTCTGACATCGGCTCTTTAAGTTTTTAGTTGATATAGCAACTTTAAAACTTTAAACCAATCTAACATAATTACCTAATCGATATGAGAACATAAAACTAAACTTGAAATATGAAATCTAAATGAGTGTAAGTATTACTATTACTGAAGCAATATGTTCAGAAATATTATTGATTTGGGAAAGTCAGTCTACTGTTTGCTACATATTAAGCGCCAATGTCAAAGGTAATTCATTGCGTCTGATTTTGCTGAAATTTACGCAGTACAAAATTAAAGTTCGAGTTCTAGCTAACCAATTTTATGAACACAAGCCATTACCTTTGACGTTGGCGCTTTAAGATATATGTGAGATTAACAAATTTAATAAAAAATAAATAACAAGCAAATATACACGTCTTACAAAAACAACAATATAATTCTAGTAGTTTAGACACTTTAGTATGACAGGAATATTTTTGTTTTGTCGTTGATATAGAAAATGGCTAAGTTTTTGATTGGAATTTTTTTTTTGTGATAACTCATGTCTAAAGAAGGAGTCCCTTAGTAAGTGTTTTAATGTGACAATTGATGGACTAATGGCGTGGTAGTAAAACTATTGTAATTTTTTCTGCTATTTTGAGTTTGAAAGGATATCTTGATAACTTTTACTGAGTTCAAGCTAAGTTGGATGAATTTCTTGCTATTTTAAATATCAAAGTTGTTACCATGGAGATTATAGTCGTTCGGATTTACTATCTAATATGTATTTCTTGTCGCTAAATATACTGAAATGTTAAGAGTAAAAAGTCAGATTTTTACAAACCCTATACAAAAACGTTCATTAATAACTTTACATAGTGGAACAAGTTGCATAATATAATAAATAATATAAAAAGAAAATTTGTTGGCTATCAAAGTATAAAGGGGTGAAATCTACAATCACGAAGCAATGCCTTATTGTTTTCTTACTCTATGCGAAAAAAGAATTATTTTCCAAAAAAATATAATTTTGTTTAAAGATATGAAAAGAAATTCAAGTTTCATATTAAAACAATTGATGGTGGCTAGCAAAGCCTGTACTCTTGACTAATAAAATAGTATTTCGTGATTGTTTTACGTTTAACTGTCGAGCATTTGCTGGTTTTTTTAATATTATTGCTGATAAACAATGCTCCCGAGTGGAATGTAGAACCCTTTTGGAAAAATTTGTAACCGTGAGAAAAATATTAATGTTATCCATAATGATACATATAAAATACATGGCGAACCGTATAAAAAAGTGTTTACAGTTATTATAAATAAATATTTGAATATAGTCATTTTAAGGTAAAAGTAAATGCTTTATTACCACTTGCATACAATAAATACACGATACCGACAATAGACATAAACAAGGTCGAGTAAAAGGTCGAGTAAAACCCGTTAAAGGTGGAAAAGTAATATTTCTTCGAAAAACTTGATTCTATCGTTTTTTGGAAAACCGAAAAAGTTTAGCTATTGACAGTTTTCGTGTTTAAAAGTCTCTTTCACTGTCGTTCTTGATATGGATATTTAGAATAAAGTCGCATATAATGCAGACCTAAGACTGACGTATGACACTCGACTTATTATTGTGATAGATATTCTAGATTGCGCCGGTAATAAAGCAGTTACTTTCACGTCATAATGTGATTTTAGGTAGGAAAAAGTATTGTTGATAAAAAACTTAATCTATGCTCCCTTTTGTCTCCATAAATCTGACTGAAATCCTAGCATTGTTATGATATCATATATATGTACAGAGTGACAATTATGTAATAAAATTTTGACACCGGATGTTACTGTTAAGTGCAAAATATACTATAGGTCGGAATGCCAAGAATGTGCCAAAAATCACCTAAACGGTTTTTAAATGAAGTACCCTATTCTAAGTATTTTTCAAACGTTACGTACCTTCAAAAATAATGATTAGGCTTGAAAAAATTAAATTAAAAATTGTATAACATTTCTCGTTTTAAAGTGAAAACAGATGACACGGTACTTGCATACTGTGTCACAGTTCTGTAAAAAATTGAAAAGGACTGAATTCACTTTCATGAAATTTTCAACATACTTGTTTTTCCAAGATGGTCAAATTTGCAAACTTAATATTAAGATATCTTGAAAATATAAATAGATATAAATGAAAAGAGCTTTTCCCTGAAATAAAAAGGACTGATATTTATTCCTGAAGCTCTTTAATATGAGCCTAACTTCTCGTGTCACCTCGGAATCTCTTTAAGTCAGCATTTGGTCAGCAGTATTTTGTAAATAATAAATTTATGCAAATGATCGTACTTATGTACTATCAAAAAATTTCGGTTAACATTAACTCCTAACAAAATATTCTAGTCTGTTTGTAATTTTAACTCAAGTTCCGTGAAGAAATTAGATTGCATAGCTAATAATCTTTAAAGTAATTCATCAAGATGAAGCGGAACTCGCCAATCGAGTTAACTACTCGCCAATCGAGTTTATTCGCCAAAATCAGATATGCTGCGCATTCGATTCCTACCCAACTGAATCATTGTCATATGTTATAAATAAATTGAAACTAGAAAAAGAAAGTGAAAACAAAATATAAAAATATGAAAATTCAAAGATGAAAGCATATAAGATTAACTCAGTCCTTTAAAAGGAATTACCTAGGTGTTGAGGCCAAAATACTTCATCCCTCCCTACTGAAACATTGTGTAATGAACGATGACCCTGAGTATCCTGTGAATATTTGAGCCTATTAATATGTATTGTTGTCCCCATTTACCCGGATTCGAGGAAAAAAAAAAATTCTGAAATATAAAATAGTGTCATTTTTTAAATCTTTTTATATCTTAGCTTCATGCAAAAAAAACAAAAAAATCTAATGTTAAACGAATCTTGAGATACAGGGCAAAATGCTTATTTTGGACCTAAAATTGCCCAATTCATCCTAATTTTGGGAAAACAAGAATATTCTGAAATATAGTAATACTCTTGTGACCCTAATTGTAAGTGGGGGATTTCAATTTATTATGACCTCCCCAAACAAACATTTCTAACAAATATATCAACTCCCTCCATGAATTGATGACCCCTCAGAATGTTGGCTTAGAATCAAAAAACCTTTGTAAAGACATTATTTTGCTATATATATTCTTTACTATATAGGCAATTTAATAAGGGTATAAATTATGCAAATTGGTGTAATGCAATTTTTTAGATAAAAAACCCTCGTTTCAATTTAGATCCCCTTATCAAGAAAATTTATTGAACTTCCAACCCCCAACCCCATGCTCTTTTGCAATGCATTAATTTCAATTAAAGTTAAACAAAATAATTCGAGCAACTTGTTTAACATTAGTCGCCTACTAGCCAATCAAGCTAACAATTTAACAACAAACGTGGGATGGCTTCTTGTGTACATACATATACAGTATTTTGGAATCCCTATTTTGGGTGGCTTCTTGTTGTGTTCATATAGTATTAGAAGCTTAAAATAGCTCAATCTGACATCGAGATGGAATAGTATAAGATAATAACAATATATTTTTGCATGTAGCTTATGTTAGTGTAAATATAAGCACTTACTAGTTACTACTTCAATTGTTTCATAAAAAGATTTCTTTTTTTGATGTTGGCTCGCCAAGAGTTTGAAAGATGAGTTTAACATAACCTTTAGGGCCTCGTAACGGTTCCGCACAGAATGGACATGCTGTATGAAATTTATCTTTACCATGTGGTAATAAAACTTGCGACCAGTATCTATAAAATAGATTGGAAGCAATTTATTTTATAAAATTTATTATTTCTACTATATTTAAATTTATTTATACACTTTAAGCTGGAAACATTTAAGTTGTTTTCTTGATTTATAAGATTATAATTTTAAAATTTTAACTAAACTATTTCTATTTGTATTAAACTGGTTTATGCACGTTCATGTAAGGTAGTTTGCAATTTGTTAGAATTCATACAATTCTTTAAAAATTAAAAATTGAGATTGAATACCAAAAGCGTAACTTTATTTAAGAAACCTACAAGAATCTAGGAGTAAGTAGAAGTTGAAAACATTTCCCCCAGAATTTTTAATAAATTAATACTAGTGGAACTATTGAAAATTCCATATTTGTTGCACAAAACTTTTTTTGAACGTTAGAGCTACTTAGTTCAAGTCTTTCTATGAGAAAGCACCGATTAGCTGTATAAAAAATCAGGTTGGAAAACCTTTAAAAGTATTAACTATTAAAAAATCATTTTCACGAAAAACTGTTTAAAATTTAGAAATGTTTTATTGTGCTATTCTAGAGCTGTTAAAGCTTATGTTGTGCACCTCAAAGAGCTGTAAACTCTTTTATTCTTTTTTATATATATTTAGTATTTCGGTTTGTCACTGTTTTTGCTAATAATTCTAATACCTTGCAGTTGCTTCTGTAGTCATGTGGCCACATGGCACAAATGCATGAGTTGCAGGACCATTATCAACAAAGTACAGAGGTTCCATAGCCATGTTAAGTTCGACATAATGGCCATACTGAAAAATAAAAGAATATTGATGCCGTAATAATACTTGAAACATATAACACATACTTTTTTTTATAGTTTGATGCAAAAATAAGGAATCAATTTTAAATAGACCCTAGTCATTTTGCCAAACAGAAATGTATCTAAAACTTGAAATTTCAATTAAAACTAAAACACTCTTCTCAACGGCGACAGTTTCGCAGAGAAAGCTGAGAGCTTTCCTTTGCAAAAGTTTACTATTAGGGCAACGTTAAAAACACTTTATAGATGTTTTTTTCTGTAATATAAGCTCTTCATGTATTTTTCTGAATACAAGCTGTTAATTTGTAGTTTATTCTATTTTTTTTTCCATTTTGGAAAACTTGAAACTAACTTTGAAAGTATACACACACACAAGAAAAGTCCTCTTTAAACGAACAACCAACAAGTTCATCATAATTTGTCAAAATAGAACTAAAATAATTCGTCAAACTTCACTTCGTAATAATAACAATAATAACAGCCTGCAATCTAGAGAGATGAAAGGCCAGGTTCGATTTAGCTGTTAAGCTCAATTTTAGCATTGAATCGACTTATTTTCTTTAGTTTGAAAAAGGCAGCGTCCGAAATAAAAGACTCTATTTTAGCCTGATGAATGTGTGAATAATAAAATTTAACAATAGGGTCCATATATAATAACTAGCCAAGCTTAAAAAATTATCGAAACAAATTTAAAATATCTTTAATATAAAACCGTAAGGTTCATCCACAAAACTAATATTAAATCATACAGAACATTTTCTGCTTTACCTCGTTGCAAAAGGGACAATGTCGTTTATCAGGGAATCTGACATCTTCTATTGAAGTGATTGTGGGTCGAGCTCCCCATACATGGTAGCCGTGCACATGTCCACAATTTGTATATAAATATGGTGTAGCACTGCTATTTTGTTTCTAAACCATCAAGGGAGAGTGATTTGAATAATATTTTTGTATGAAATTAAACTCATTGTATGGGGATATTTGAAAGAATTGAAAGACTGATAACTTATAACAGTAAGTAGTTCCTGGAAAACCCCACAAAGCTGTTATATATTTTTATTGTGTATATTAAAATATTCTGAAAAGCTGCGTTTTATTATTCCAAATGTCACAAAATTAAACTTGACTAATGAAAATAAATACTTTTCTTAAGTTTTTTTTGTACAAAACATAAAAAAATGACTTCCAAACAAACAAAAAACTTACATTATTTGATGATGGAAATCTGAGGGTACCTAATCCAACTGGACATTGAGCTTTTAATGCATTAATCATGTCTTTCTTCAAATTGAGTTCGTCCAACGACTGAAAAATAGTGTAATAATAATACTCAGGTGCATTATATATTTTTGATAAAGTGTTCCAGTTCAACAGCAAGCTATACATAGCATACAGATAAAGATTTACACAACTAAATAATACAATATAAAGTAAAACCAGCGCCTAAAACATAATAACTAGCAGTGGTGTATGATGGGTTTGAAGATGGTGCATTGCTGTGCAAGTCTGTGGACGAACATAAATTTATATGGAATGATGGCCAGAGTTATCTTACTAGTGTTAAAAGATGCTTAGAGAAGCTCCCTAAACTGATGATAAAACTATACACAAATTTAAAATATATACATCACTTTTGAAATTTGATTAAGACCTTTCTATTGTCATACAGAGGCACTTACTTAGCTATTCAAATGCTAGTTAATTAAAGGGACTTTTTCAGGTGTTTTGGCCAAAATAATTAACCCCTACTGAAAATCTGAGCCAATTTCCATGTGTAGTTTTTGAGATATTTATATTTCAAAATTGGTAAACAAAAGAAATCAAAAAGGAAGTTAGCTTTTTTGGAAAGTTGGAAGTCTTTCACTTTTGATCGGCTGAATCTCATGAGCATGAATGATGGCCAGAGTTATCTTACTAGTGTTAAAAGATGCTTGCATATATTAACCAGATTGACTCCATCTGCTCTTTGTAATACATTAATACTTTCAATATTGGAAATTTTAAATATAGTTTAAAATATACCTAAAATTCTGACAATAACATTTTTATCATTAGTACAAAAAATTGAGCTCATTGTGATATTTTATGAATATTACCAACTATAAATACTGTGCCTTTTAAAATATCAAAATAGAAAATTAAATATAAAATATCTCAGTAAACCACACGCCACACAAGTAAATTGATTGGTAATGGTGTACCCAATGTGCTGCACACACACTACCATACTTGCAATTTATTTTTATAAACTTAAAGGTTAACTATAAACTTGCAAAAACAAACTTTAAATCAATTGCGAGTAATTTAAGAAAATTTTATAAACCTACAGGTGCTTTAGATATGCCTTCAGGAGTCCTCCATAAGAGTACCACACCACATAGATCAACTAATGTACCATCTTGAAGTGTATTCGAACAATCAGTCTAAACAAAATAAAACATTTGTTAGATCAACTGATGTACCTCCTTCAAGTGTATTTGAGCAATCACTCTAAACAAATAATACATGTGTAACCTTCTTAGATAAATAGACAAATGTTATTTGTGACATTATTTTATCTTTTTCTTTCACAAAAGAGGGCTCCCCATATCTTATTTATAACAACTAAGGGCCTGATTATATGAGCCAGGTTGACTCGAGAGTAGCTCGGCATGATAAAATATACACAAAATGAGTCAGCTCGTTATTATAGTAATTTGTACACAAAATCGTTTTTATATTATATCAAGCGGGTCAACTCACTAAAGCGGGTTGACTCGTTTTAATAACGATAGTTGTCCGGGTTGAAAGCGAGCCAGGCTCAATATAATATAGCTAGCGCGGGTTTAAAGCGAGCCAAGAAATAATATTTGAGTATGAACAAATGTGAAAGTGTTTAAATTATAAAATTATAATCAAAGACGCTTAAAAACATGCAAGAAATTTATATACTCCCAAAAGGTTCTTTGAGATTGAAATATTTAAATGACATTCGTGCATTATTATTATTTACGTATTCAGCCAATTTTTTTAAAAAAAAATTTGAACATGTTTTTCTTCCAATCGAGTATTAACAAAAAAATCCAAGCGAAATAAAAGACATGAGATTATCCTAATACTGACAATTAAATTCAATGTTTTGTATTTAACAGAGCTAATTTATAGTCAACCCGACAATAGCCTCAAAGTTAACCTGCTTGTATCCCTGGTTACTTTTTCTCATATAATAAGTCAACCCAGCTCATATAATTAGGCTCTAATATATAATTATAATTGTTATTATTAATACTTTCTTCGGCAAATAACAGATCATAATTACAATGTGTAATATATATTATAAATATTTAAAAGTTAGTGCAGATTGCCTTACAGGCCATCTAAAATATAACTTAGATGACTAATTTAAAGGTTGTGTACGACTCCAGTTTTTTTTGTCTTATATGAAAGACCATCTAATTAGATTAAATAATTTTTCTATTTCAGGTCAAAATCTTTTTTCGTTACAAAGTTATCAGCTTTTTTATGTTTTACAGAAATATAACTTAACCCCCGGATTGTACAGAACTGTGATGTCATGAAA
>JAYJMI010027009.1:0-12467 GCA_036873855.1 Sarsia tubulosa
TATGGACCCCATTAGTTTGTGCAGCTGTATTCTTCATCTAAATCCAATAATTAACTTCAATTCTCATTTAAAAAAAAAATCGGGGGTCCACTAGTAATTGATTCCTTGTTTACCAAAAAATTATACTGGGAGTCCACTGCTAATTCATCCCTTTTTTTTTGTTTTTCTATCAACTTTACTGAACGACTTAGTCTAAGAAACAAAGAACCTTTAACTCTTTTTATTTGGTTTAGTTTTATACTTTTGGAACCGGATGTAGGAAATTCAGTACTTATTAACTTTTTGTATCCCCAGCTTTGCTGAGGGAATCCTATAAATTCAGCTCCGTCCATACGTCTGTCAGTCCATAATTTTATTATTGTTATTATTTTTTATTTTACCGTTTTTCATTCTTTAACCCCCCTGGTTATGAAATTTTCTAAGAGCAATATCTCTTCATGACGCCATACACTTTAAGTATGAATAACAATCAGAACATTATTAACTTTTTAATGAAGTAGTTATTTTTTGAAAATTTTTAACTTTTTTTTGCCGACGTCGTCAATTTCTTGACCCCCCTGAATTTTTTTAAAAAAGGTATCAAGGCGATTTGGATAAATTAAACCATCCTTAATGAAAATCCGTTGAGAGAACAAACATTAGGCAATTTGTTAGATTCTGAGACTATATGCCCTATCTACTATGTTTTTTTCTAATTTTTGATTTACTGGCATTGGCTTCTTTTTAGAATAACCCGTTAATGTAGTGTTTTTGTCTGATATTGTTATTAATATTTGATTTAGATTGTAACTTGTTGTTTAATGCGTGATAATCTTTGCATACCATATCTTAGAGATATATACTCAAATGAATAAAAAATGCTGAGATATTATTTTGTGGTATTATATTCAGAGGCGAACGGAGAATTTTTCGACGGTACATCTTAATATACCAGGGAGGGTGTAAGTTCCTTTCGCCTTGGCGATAATTTTTTTTGAACGCCTCTACAGATGCTCTAAAACAGCTATCTTGGCATTTTTAGAACAGTGGTTTATAGATTATAAAAAAAACAAATATTTTACAAAATTTACAAAAGTAGCAAAACAATATTCAATGTATTAGTCAGGGAGCAGAATTGAAAAACAGGCTGTTTGCATAACCCTGAAAGAGTATGGGTAATCTATTGAAAACTTTAGACCGCCTTATTTATGAATATAATGAGTGATCCGTTTATGAGTAAGACATAGGAGAGAGTGCAAATATCTGCATTTTTACTCGAATGTTCTACTCATTCCCTTAGACTAGATATAAGCAAGCCTAAATAAACTTCAAAAGCCGACTTACGGCTTATCAAATCATTCTCTTCCACGTAATTGTTTCTCAAGGTACTTACTTACTCACTTGAATCCTTTTTGTGATACCTGTATTGAAATTTAAGTGAACAGCTAAAAACGAAATATAAAAGTAGATGTAAGGTTTTTAGTCAGAGGGCAAAGGGTTTATATCTACAGGAAAACTTTCATAAAGACTCGATTGAGCACATAAATTGCCTTTCAAGAATGAAAGAAAAATACCAGATTGTAAAGAGCAGTTTGAAGACAAAATCGCCTCATTCGTTTGAGCCAATTAAAAGTAAAACAACTCCAAACTTTGTAAATTAGCTCAATTGCTTCTTGGTTTCTTTTGTTTAGCGGATTTGAAATTTAAATATCTCAAAAACTACACAAAAATTGGTTCAAATTATCACAGGACACTTCTGAAGTGAATCTTTCATTTCGAAAAGTTTCAATAGGGATGAGTTTTTTAAGGCCAAAATAGATGAGTAAGTACCTTTAAAGTTGTACATTTAACTATATAACTCTTAGGGGTTGATTATATGAGAGAATTTCATCCCGGGATGGGCTCTCGATGGCCTTTTTTACATTAAATAAACTTTTTTAAGTAAGTAATCTAGAAATATCATCCACGACAAAACGTTGTAAACCCTTGTTAACCGAGCCAGAACACCACATATAATGAGGCCCCTTAAAGATATAACTTAATTCACATGTAGCTTCCCTCACCTAGAAGAACAAGCCTACATTTCCAGCAAGTTTTCTGTGAGAATCTAATTTTCGAAGAAATATAAACAAAGTAATTCGCACAACTTTTGCCTAGAGAGTTATAAATTTGTTCCTCTAAAATGGTATATAAAATAAAAAAACAGTCGTTTATCTCCGTTAATTTATCTGTTTCCTTTACTTTTATCTGTCCACAACAAACTAGAAGAAAACTTCCACGTGTGCAATGTGTTTTCATTTTTTTTAAAAAAAGGAACGGATCGTGATTATCTCAAAATCATCAAAATTTTAAAATCATCTCAAAGGGTGTACCAAAGATTTTTAAATTTACATATTCATAGAGGAACAAAGATTTTAAAAATTTGATCGTGATTCTTTGTAAAATATCAAGCAAGTTGTTTTCATTTGAAATCTGTTTGTACTCAACTAAATATTTCTAATTTCTACTTGAAGAAGAAAACACGACCCCCGCAATCCATTTGGAATCATCTCGCTCACCTCACTCATCTCCAGGGGGTGCAAGGTTAACAGTATTACGGGAAGTTTCTACATTTAAAGAAAATAAATACACCCGGAGTTTATTTATTACGGTAACTTTGTGTATAACACATAACACATCTACGACGATTATTGATTTCACAGGAATTATAATATCGGAGAGTTTTTTTATTCGCTATATATCAGCATTATTCGATATATACAAATTTTAGATTGAAAAAAGTCATTATCTGATACACACAAATTTTGTATTGAAAAATCTCAGGTGGATCTAAGGTGCAAATGATGTACCCTCAATCCGCCCCTGATATTGACTGTTTATCTTCAATAGAAACTTCTAAACTTAAGGCTGTATTTAAATTTTAAAGGCTGAATCTCATTCTCAATTTACGACTGAATTCCCTTTAGCTTATTGTGACATCTCACCGTATTTAAATTGCTATCAATATGCTGTAAAAGAACAACAAAGATATGCTGAAGAGTGGAAACAAAAATGGGCTCATGAACCGATTTATAATTTAATATTGAAAGAGATTTCTGTGATTCTTGACGAGCATGCGCAACCGGTAGATACGAATGTCTTTCCCACATGGTTTGATTTCTTACATGCTTTTTTACGACAAGGTAAAAGCAATATTTTATTTGTTTTTAAAATGTCTCAAAGGGGGAATTTGGGGGAATCATTTTCCTGTGTTAATTGGACTCCCAGCATTGACAACGGATAGGTTACGTATAGGTATTACGTTCTCTTAGAATTAGCTCTTAATTTTCTGATGTTATTTGACATTTTTCTCGCAAATTCTCGTTTGTCCCAAATAAGGGCTAATGGGGAAAATTAGGGCCCAAATTAGACATTTTGTCCTGTATCTCAATCTCGGTTTATAGATTTATCTAAAAAAAAAGTCTCTGAAACTTTTTGAATTTTTTCTGATTTTTGAATGAAGTTGATGTGTCATAAATGAAGAAAAGTGACAGGCGGATTTCTTAGAAAAAATTCTCGTTTCCATAGAAGCAGGATCTAAAGGTCAATTTTGGTAAATCGCAAGATATTTTCATGTTCTTTTCTTCTTCTTCAAAAATAATTCATACCGGGAGTCCACTGGTAATTCATCCCTTGTTGGACCCCCGTTTTTGCCGAAAGGGTCCTATGAATTCAGCTCCGTTTGTCCGTCTGTCCGTTTGAAACACCTTTTTCTCAGAATACCTTCATTCGTTTTACCTAATTTTTTGCATGAAATTAAATTGTCATGCAAAAAAGTGACAGAGCTGGGTTTAGACAAAAACTGGGGTCAAAATTAGTCCAAAATTTTTTAAAATATCCCCAGAACCCCTTTATTAATTTCTTTAAATTTTTGCTAAGTGTTAGAGGCAAATAAAGGTATCAAACTGAAATAAGTTTCATATTCCGAAAACCATTTTTTGTGGGTAACTGAGGTCAAAAAGTCAAATTTGTGTGCAAAAATGATATTTTGCATATCTTATGCTATAGAGTAGCAATTTGTAATTTTGTGAACTGATTATATTAATAAACTGCAGTATTTGATTCTGTTTTTTATATTTGTGCTCATTTGCTGCATAATTTCAAAATATACATTTAGCATGATATCTAATTTTATAGACTGTCAGTTTTCTTAAAGTTTGTGCAATGGGACAGTTTTATGCAACCAGTTTCTTCACAATTATGGATTTATGCTCATATTCTGCATGATAAGGTTATATTAAAAAAGAAAATTGATTAAACGTTCTTTGTTTTCTTTCCGGGGGGTCCACTGGCAGTTTATCTGTTGTTCCTTTAGATTTTAGATTGTTCCTTGTCTGTACGAACGTCTGGCCTTCCACCCTTAATACAGTTTCTTTAGGAACAATTCATTAGTTTTTATATGATTTTGTTAAAAAAATATTAAGCAACAAGAGTTTTGATTAGTTGGCCTATGCACCCAACTGACTCGCTTTTTCAATAAAATAAAAAAAAAACAATCCTAAAATAAACACTATATACTATATACTATATACGTTTTTCAACTTCATAAATTCCTCACACTATAATGTCGATAAAGTGTTCATAAAGTGTTATTTCATTTTACAGCCAAACTTATATTTACTTTTGTCAGTGTCATTCTAATTTTAAAAAAGAAGAATTTAAATTTTTGTTAACAATATTAAAGTTTGATGTGATATTATATTTATGTAATATTATTTCAGGGGGTGTTGTTGAAGCTTGTCCACCATCAGATAGTATCACTGGCCTCACATCTCATGTTTTAGTTGAACCTGATGGAAATATTGACATTTTATCCATAGCTGACCAGGTATATAGCATATGTCATTTCAGACTTCACTAAAGAACAGTGTTATAGCTCAAGAAAGAGTTATTGGGCTTTGCCGAATGATTTATCGTTTGTCTCAAATAGGGCATTTTTTATTTTGTCCTGTATCTCAGGTGAACTTTCTATATATAGCTTTTACGTAGCCCAGCTATCTCAGGATCTGTTCATCAGTTTTCTATGAATTTTTGCATGCAGTTAAAGTGACATAAATGCAGAAAAGTGATAGAACTTTTTTATAAAAAAAAAATGTTTCCATGCTTGGGGTCCATTGTTGGTTATCTTGTGTTTGTTTTGTTTTTGCTCATTTGCTGCACTGATTTGTTTTTAGATTCATTCAACATCTCCTTACAAGTGTTTTGGTCACACTCTTCCCCAGTCCTCTATTGATGCTGCTGTTATTACATCATCTATAAACTCTATTAGTCATGCGTGTAAACAACGTGGTATCATTGGTTATATAACAATAGATTTTGTAACATTTATACATCCTGAAACGGTAGGTTGTTTTCACTTTACAAAACGACATTAATTTCATTGCTAGATTTCGTGTTTTGTTATGTTGAGTTTTATTTTTTTTTTCGATGAAATTTATGTGATATCAATTTAGAGTTCTGATATCTTCTTAAGATCTATAAGATTCGTATTTTATATAGGAACTTAATATTTACAGGACACATTGTTTTTGAACGAAATTGATAATATTGTTGATGAGTTTTGGACTCGCTGTTCTTGAATTGAATGAACTTTTATGTAAGAATTCACTTTGATAGATAAATGTGAAAGATCAAAAATTCTTCCATACTAATGCCAACAAATAATAATACCAGTGAATTATCATCATACAGGATTGCCAAGAAATTTGGGCGGTGGGATTGCACCTTGGTTATAGTAGCAGTTACGCCACGTTTCAACTTCTAACAGCATTAACCAATGGGAAGCTTGATACGGCCAATAATACATATCACGTGACTAGTAACAATAACATTCGAAACAATGTGTTTTATCGTTCGAAAAGAAGAAAATCAGGACCAAGTTATGAGCTAGTGAGTTGCGAATTAGGTTGTAATGACTTTTTAAAAGCTTCATTGTTTGTATATTTCTTCAATACTGTTTGGAACTTAACTATGCTTTTAACTGTTTCTAATTCATTGGTTAATGAATTTCCGCCAGTCACTTTAGGTGAAGCCATTTTATTTTTGTGGAAAAAAAAGAAGCTAGATACACAAAGAAAAACTTTCTACTTATACCATTAGAAAAGCTTTTGAATTTTATGATCGAACTTATGATAGAACTTATTCATAAAAAAATTTGATCTTAAATTATTTAGAAACTAAACGTACTTGTTTTACTCAAAAATGATTAAGCGAAATTAAGTGCTTAATTGGACGATTCGTTGAAAGAATAAACACAATGCTTAGCATGTTCGGGGGAAAGTAATTATAAGCAAAGAAGCATGTAAGCGTTTACTTTAAAATCGAAACTTGACGAATTTCCCCCTTTTCAAGTTAAATGCTAATTTTCATTTGTAATCGTTCTTTTGATATTTTTAGTTAATTGAATCACAACAGCGTTATTGTGTTTACAGTCCGCATTTATCTCACAGCAATTTCAATAACGTACACTATGGTGTTTTCTTTCAAATGTGTAAAGCAAGAGGTATTGGCTATGATGATAAGGTAATGCTTAGTAATACATCTTACATAGTGATACCCAACTTGTGGTAAACGTTTGACTGACCAGTCCGAAGAAAAATCACGAAAAAAAACGCACTCTGAAATTTCACAGTGCAAACGGGGCTATATTCGTTTGATTTAGCTACCAGGATTACATTAACAACTATTCATTTTGACTTCCACTGCAACTATTGGCATTATGAGTTAGATTAACAAATTAATATTAAAAGGCAAGCGTCCATTTCTTTTTGATTCACCAATAAAAAAAATGCATTAGTTAACATGTTCCTTATAAGGAACTCTATTATTCGATCGAATCATTGGACAAATTGTTTAATTACCGACAGTTTTAAAACCTAATGTAAGCAAAACACTCACAGCCACTACACGGACCTACGCTCGAAGTCGGAAACCTTCGAACCAGGTGGGATTTGAACACACAACCATAGTTGTCTAGTCCATTCGCTCTACCAACTGAGCTACTAGTTCATGAGCGTAGGTCTGTGTAGTAACTGCGAGTATTAGTTTTCTTAGAAAGAGCAAACCTGGTATCACTAAAATCTAATGTTTGTACAAAATAACCTCCTGTTTTATCGATTATTTTTGTATTTACATTCTAGTTGAAGCTTGGAACATCGTTTGCTTTATTTGATCATACACGAAGACAATCGATAGGAATGATGTAAGGATTTGTTTGTTGGTTCCGTAAATTAGTTATTCATTAACTTGGGTTTTCCGTTAATGATTATTTTCTAGGTTCCTTTAATTCTAACCAATATTTTCATATTTCTTCCAAAAAACAAAACAACAATGCACTGATCTACAATTTCAGATTGGAGCCGCTTTTGTTGCTAGGTTACTCAATTAAAATTTCAAGTAACAACAGTACCTTAAAGTTGGTGATATTTTGAAAGAAAAGTTATTAAAAAATTGCGATTTGTTTACTCTGGGTAGTTGCTTGAAATTTAGTTGCCGATCTGACATAGTAAATATGTGCATTGAGAATTAGAAGTAATGAAGAATTTGTACAAAGTTTTGATTTATTTTATTTTTGATCGGCTTTGTCACATCAAAAAGATTCTAAGGGTATTTATTTATATCAGCTTGTGTTGCATCAAAAACTAAAAATCACTTTTGCCAACTTTGACTGTCAAATAAACAAATTCTATCCTTTACAAACGCTGTCATATATACATGAGGTTATTAAAAATGAGCTTGGCTTGTCTGCATTTTTTTTTTGCGAACGTGTAGTTTAAAGGCTGGTTTCCACTAATAGAAAATTTTCCTTGGAACGGGAAGGGTATTATTAACGCCTTAAGGGTATTACTTGGGTAAGATTCGGTTTAAAACTTTCATGTTTTTTTCATGTTTGCTAATAGAACAGTAGGTGAAACGTTAGAAGATGCGATCTCCATGTTTGTTTTGAACTTATCATTAATCCACAGTGATATATCTGCTCCTGGCATGCAAGGGAAAAATAATTTTCGTGTAAGTTATTTCTTATCTATTTATCTGGAACAAAGCTTTCTGGCTCTTAATCGTTTTGCTATTTCCCCTCTCTTTCAGCTTCTTTAAAAAAAGTTTGAAATTATTGATTGATCACAATTTTGTTTATTTTAAAATGAAATGTTAAATACATAATTTCAATTGTGGATCTTCCTAATCCTTATTTACTCCAATCACAAATTTGTTTTTAATAATTTGAAAAATAAAAACAACAACTCGAAAAGGAACCAGGATTATAAACTTATTTAACATGCATCAAGACTTTATAAATTACAAAATTTAGCATACTTGTAATAACATCACTTTTGAAAATACTTAAAACATTTGAACGAAACAACATTTTTTAGATAAAATATTAAGATTCTTGAATTTAACTTCACGGCCTTTGATTTTAGATAAATTTGTCTTGAAGTTGCCACGATGTTTTGTTTGCCGAAACGAGTTTTTTCCTGCTTTTTTCGATTTTTTTGTTATGACTAATATATCTCTTTGACTTTGTTCGTTACTTAGTTACTGATATAGCTCCTTTTCAGAATGCCTCTTTATGTATTTTTCTGTCTGATACGGTTATTAAAGGTAATCCGAAATTCCCTACGGAAAAATAATAAAAATTCCCCATAGGTAATTCGAAATTTCACAACAACCCAACTTCATACTGAATATCTCTTTTTCTCTAAACTCCCTAGCAATAATTTTTTTGCATCTTCTAAAGTAATAATATATCTAATAATAAACTACAACTAGGCTGAGCTTTTACCTAGATTTGTAGGCAAGAAACTTCTTCGACATGATTAATTTCACGGATTTTCATCTATATTCTGTCTATTTCCTTTATCAAAACTATAATGTTTTTGGCTTTACAAATAGTGAAATATTTTCATCTGGAACTTTAAAGCTGAGAATTACTTCTTTGTTTTTGTTTTGATTCCTTCGTTCAAAAAACCAGCCATCTTTATTTTAACCGCCTAAACTTTCGTATATATTCTGAAATGTTAACATAGGATGGAGAAAAATAAAAAAAGAATAGAAGAATACATAGCCAGACATACACAGTTTAAAATTTAAAAAAATATATATTACTAAAAATCATCGAAAATAATAACATAGACATAACATACAAATTATAATTAGAACTAAATACCGAAATTAATAGTTATAATTATAATTTGGTTGCTACAACCAATATATGCTGTTACTTCGTGTATACTGTCTATCATATTAGCGGGATAAAAAAAATTTCGAATTTCGGATTTCCTTTAACATTTAATTGAGATAAATAATTTTGAAATATTTAATAATATTTTTAAAGTTTCTATATTGTGTCTGGGTTATGTAATGTTCTATTCTATTTTTTATTTTCTCTATCCTATGTAATTTTAAAATATTTTTTTTATCTCCAGGGTGCAATTGATGATTTAGAAAACATTCTTGAAGGTTTAAAAGCCAACGAAATAATCGAGCAGGAAAACTATCCAACAGCTTCGCCCGCGCTGTTACAATACAAGGTTTCAAGTAAAGATGTTTTAAACAATGATAGTGTGACGCCGTCACCTCATCAACGACGTGCGAAGTCGTGCGTTGAAAGTACGCGTGACGTCATATTGAACGAAAGAAGTATTGCTATAGCTAGTCCTTTAGATCACAATCTGGCTTTTAATGATAATCGCTTCCCGTCATCCCCTGTTTCAAATTTCCAAGAATCGGACCAAGAATCACGTGACATCTTGTAAAGTTCTTATATCGGCTTCTTTTGCGTATAGCGTTTTACAAAAATAAGTTAAAAAACAGTAAACATTAATTTAATAGGGTTGTCCTGTTTCCATTTTAAAAGTATGAAGCGACATTTTCTATCATCTATTTTTTACACCCTTGGCGTAATCTACGGAATTTTCACTTTCGGTTGAGCATATTGCAAGTATCGTTTTGATCGTCGGATATTAACGTACAAGAATTTAGGAATAATAGAATGTTTGCTTATGTAGTCGAAAAATAATTTTTATCAAATACTTTGTAACAAGTTAACATGGTTAACTCGTTATATTCTTAACTCGTTTTTTGACTGCGCCAAATTTTTAGTTTATCATACCGATTTTTGCGGGTGAAGGCAATTACTGTTTAATTTGTCAAAAAAGCGTATTTTGCACTTATAACTGAATAAATTCCGCAAAAAATATCAAAATCAGCGGAGAATTAATCCACTAAAGTATTTGTTCGTATCACCCATAGCTCAGATAGTTGGAGTGGTACCAAGGCTCAGTCAGATGGTTAGGGTGGTACCAAGGCTCAGTCAGATGGTTGGAGTGGTACCAAGGCTCAGTCAGATGGTTAGGATGGTACCAAGGTAGATACCAATTGTAGATATATCTGACAGTGGAAATCCCTAGATTAATATATTTTTGAAAAGTTTGTACATATGAAAGTTTATAAGTTAATAATTGATTTGTTATAATATATTTTTGTTAAATATTTATCATATTATATGACAATAATATATATTTTTGTATAAACTAAAATACTGTTAATATTATCTTTGTTATAGAAGTTTAGTTTTTTTCAGTAATATTCCTGACTTGTGAAGTGTGTCCAACGATATACCATAGGAGGATTGAGTGCAAAATATTTTCTAACATGCTTCAACTCTATTTATGCTTCTGATCTATTGTTAAAGTTAATATCTTTCTTTGTAGCTTTAATGACTCTACTTATTGATTTACATTATGATGATTTATGCAACGATAAATGATACACGATTCAAACCGATAAAGAAAATCGCAAATTAGAAGAACAAAAAACAATTTTTTGGTACTAAGGAGAAGTAAAATGTAAACTGTATTCATTCATGGATGCTGGAAAGAAACTATTATAGCTTTTATACGCTCTGTCTCTTTATATAACACATGCTTCCTTATATAGTAAAATTAGTTGATTGTTTTAGTTGTCATAATGTCGTCATAATAGAACATTATTTTCATATACTCTAAGGAGTCTTTGATTTATAATTACTTCTTTTTATTTGCTATAATTTACTAAGTGATGATTAGTACTTTGAAACTCACTGAGAGGTAATCAATAACACAGTTAGTTTTGTGAAAAATGCTTCATTATCAATCCATCTAGATCTTTTATTTATCCATCTAGAGGTGTCATAAAATTACCTTGTTACCAATTACCTTTACTCTTGTTTATTCTGGTTGTTTTATAGTACTCTGTACTGGTACTAATATTTAGTATACTAATATAGTACTCTGGTACTAATTATACTCTGGTACTAATTGTACTCTGTACTAATTTGTACTGTACTAATAAAAAGGAATTTTTTTGCTAAAATAATAACATTTGTCTAAAAAACAGATTATACTTTGTGTCTTGCTGAAAAATGATTTTCAAAGCCAAACGAAACTTAAAAAATGAATGCATGGTAATTTTGTAAGTTTCTGAGTACGATTTGCACTCGCTATTTTTCCGTACATGAATAATGGGAAGGTGAAATTTAAGTTACAGAATATTGAAAATATGTTCCTTACCATGTTACCTTAATGTTCCTTACCATCACCCTGACCCCTCAGTAAACTATTTATATTATCTTTATCAGGTTAGGACAGGGGCTTACAGTCTTTGCCCTAAATCCTAACCCAAAATCCGTAGAAAAACGCATGATTACTGAAATTGACATCACTCTTCTGTTTTGATTTTGCCTCGATTGATTCCGAATCATCTTTAAACGAATCATATCATTTTAAGGACGTAAAATAACAGTAAAGTTATTTTAACTAGCGAGTGAGGATTTGAAGGTTACTCTATATGGAAAAGAATTAATGACTAACTGCACCTAAGGTACCATTAGATTTTGTAAAGAATCTGAGCAATATAATTAGACGAATTACTATGGTCATATTAGTCTACAAGCAAGTATAAGCTGGAAAAAAATGCAATAGTTACAAATTTGGTACCAAATTAAGCGTAATATTTTGAACTATAAAAAACATCAATAATCCTCTAAATACCTATAAAAAAATACTTAGCAAAAAAAATTGTCGTCATCAAAAGCTTCTTTTTTTAGCATGCGTTTCACCTAAACCTGAAAAACATAAAACTTCGAAATGATTTTTTTAAAAAATGAGTTATACCGTTGGAAAGCTCTTGAAGTAAATTTGTAAAAAATTTGTAAAAAATGACGTCGAACATTGCGTTTTTGGACGAAATAAGAACAAATGAAAAAACTTTGGGCCCTTTTTCCTCAAAATCTATACAGAAAATGACTAAACTCGTTTAAGTGTCTTTGTAATAGTTTTTCAAGAGCTTTCTTATGGTATGAGTCATTTTTTTTAATAAATGGACCTGAAATTTTATGTTTTTTAGGTTTAGGTGAAGCGCATGCTAACAAAAATACGTTTTCCACGATAACCTTTTTTGCTCAAGATGGT
>JAYJMI010027120.1:0-12465 GCA_036873855.1 Sarsia tubulosa
TCGCCCTGTAGGGAAACTTATCAGCTAGCCGATAAGTTTCCCTACAGGGCGAAACAGCGTTGTCATAGTCTGCCGATTTTGCTCGGATTAAGTTATAGAGCATATGTTCACATTTAGAATATACTTTCTTATAGTTTATAGATAGGTATGCAGCAATTTGGGCCGAAGGGGATTTGAACCCACGACCTTCCTGTTAAACCAGGACCGCTCTACCTCTATCGCCCGATATCAACTTATGCGTGGAGTTTCAAATAAAAATCTGAAACCCACTAATTTTGCTAAATTCACCACTTGTGGTGAAATCGGAAAAAGGCTTAAGAACACTAGCAATTATACTAATTAATTAATTTATTATAAAAATATTTCTCCATCGTAGAGATTAGTGAATGTGCATCTAATCCATGTAAACATAATCAAATATGTGAAGATCTTATCAATGCTTATAATTGTCGTTGTCAATATCCATGGACTGGTAACAACTGTCAACTCTGTAAGTTGTGGTTTACCTAATACTTTTAGTTAAAAGCTGTTATTACTAAGATTGACTGCTATCTTCAATAACTTTATTTTGAAACTGCAAAACAGTGGTTACAATTTTTTCTAGATTTTCACGATAAAACTGTTTTAAAAATTATTTAAATCAAAATTTATAAAATGCAATTTTGTATGCTGACAACAGATGTTACCTGGAACTTATTCTGAAAATATATTTTCAAAACTGTTTCCGTAAAATTATTAAAGAGTTGTTAAATTTTGATGAATATAATTTATTGTCCAGAAATGCATTTCAAGGACCAGATTTTCTATGTTAAGGACCAAACAAGTTTATCACCCCAATATAAATTGTTCACATTTATATTTATTTACAGTTATCCCATGTGAAAGCAACAATGGAGATTGTGAAGAATTATGTAATTATACAGCCACACTTACTAAACAGTATGTCATCTAACTTACCAATCTTTTTATCTTAGTTTGGTAAACCCTGAACACTGTGTGTGTGGTTGCTAAATCCTCTTTTTTTGACATGTGCAATACGGGTTTGTAGTCACTAGGTCTCTTTTAATAAAGTCTTAATATAACTAACAATGTTGAATTTTTTAGGCAGTGTTAATTTCAACAAGAACAGTTATCGAATGGCATTTTACGGTTTCTTAAAGCACAACTAAGCTTTCAAAAATTTTAATTCACATTAAATAGAAAAGTGTTACTTTTCAAAGAAAGGAAAACTGAAATAAAATGTTAGCTATAATCTTTCATATAAACACGTCGTTTCTCATCTGATCAGAGAGCTTATCTAAGCATCTTTTGACACCACCAAGAACTTCGGCCATCAGTTGACTGAGTTTATGGTTGTGATACAGATTAGACAAGGTTTACCAATCACACGCCCATACGACTAAGCAATGGTGAGGGTTCGAACATAGATCAATGCAGTACAATTCCGTGAACAATTCCTACCTCTTCGACGGAATCTTTTAATTTTACTTACAATTTTAAATCAATTTTTGGCAACTGAATATGAATTCACAATGGATTACCAAAATTCTAATATTTCATACCCATTCTCTTAGGTGCAGTTGTAAAAACCGTCCATTAAAAGCTGATCTCAAGTCATGTGTAAATGGAAGCTTTTCATTGGTTGGTTTAAATGGATTTATATTTTTTGATGACATAAGTAGAACTGCATTACACGAAATTCAAATACCAAATCAAGATTTAGTGATCCCAAATAATTTTGTTAGTGGAATAGATATTGATTTTGTAAATGATGTGATATATTTTACAGACATCACTAATTTTAATATCAAAAAGATATTTAGAAATGGAACAGGATTGACTACTGTAGTTTCAGGTATTAGTAAAGATGTTTATTTACATTAAACTCTTTCAAAAGAAGTTGTAAATTGTGCAAGCCTTCTTGTGTTTTTTATTATGAATATTTATTTTTGGACCCCTTGCTTTGTCGAAGAGGTCCTATAAATTCTGCTCCGTCCGTCCATTTGTAACACATTTTTCTCAGAATTCCTTCATTAGTTTTTTCTCATTCTTTGCATGAAGCCGTAAATGAACAAAAGTGACGAAGCCCGTATTTTTTTGAAAATTTCTTGTCCTGAAAACAGGGTCAAAAGGTCAATTTTGGCCCAAAAACTGTCATTTTCAAAATATCCCACGATCTTATCATTTCTTTTTTTTAATATCTTGCAAAAAGTTAGAGACAAATGACAGAATCAATCTGACATCAAAAAGTCAAATTTGTGTGCAAATTTGCTATTTTGCACGATTTCTCATGCTACAGAGTACCAACTAGTTTGTAATTTTGACAATGATATATTAATAAAGTAAAGTATTTGATTCTGAGGGTTTGTGCTCATTTGCTGCATGTTGAGTTCAAACAAATCTATCATGTCCTCTCATGTTAAAGACTGTCAGTTTCCTTATTCTTTGTGCAATGGGACAGTTTGTTTGTTTTATATATAACTATGTTCTATTTTTATTTTTTTTGCTTGAATTCAAACATTATACCTAATTTCTGCATGCGCATGCGCATTAGTAGCAACTTCATGTTCTAATTTAATATTTTAAATCTATATTTTAAAGAATTCTTTTTCTGATTTTTTAACAAAATTTTTATACTCAATGTTAATTATTTATTCCATAGCTCAAAGTGAGTCTCCAGAATATTTTGATGACATTGTCTACGATTCTGATGGTGGCTATATATTTTGGTCTGAAGGAAAGAAAGTTTATCGATATAATATACAAACATCAAATGTTATTAAAGTGGTTGAATCAGAAAATAATATTCGATCATTGTTGTTATTACCTGAACTCTGTAGAAGGTTTGTTCCTAAATTACATTTGTCCCTACATAACATTTGTCCCTACATTACACATTCCATAAATTACTCCTTCCATGAATAAAATTGTCCTTAAATTACATTTGTCTGTTAATTACATTTGCCCGTAAATTACACTTTCCATAAATAACACTTTTCACACATTACATTTTTCCTTAAATTACATTTTTTCTTTGAGATTTTTTTTCTTTATGGAAATGTAATCAAAATCACCAATTCTCTAAATATATCCATATCTGTATTTCTGTATTGATAACGAAAAACTTTTTCACTAAACTTAGGGGTTAATAATATGAGAGAATTTCATCCTGGGATGGGATCTCAACTTAGAGCTATTTTACATTAAATTAACTTTTTCAAGTAGGTAATTTAAAATGTCATCCACGATGAAACGTTGTTAACCCTTGTTAACCGAGCCCAGAACACATCATATAATCGACTCCCTTAAAGCATGTTAGAAAATGTTTTGCAATCAATCCTTCCATGATATATCGTTGATTTAATGCATCATTAAAGTTCAATAGTTGACTTCAATTCTCCGTTGTAAGTCTTTTTGATTTATTGATAATTGATTCGTTGTTTTTTAAGGCGAATCTATTGGACAGAATGGGAATTACCCATACCATCCATTCGATATACAAACATGGATCAGCCATCAAACCCTATAACAGTTATCAGTGAATGGATTTATCTACCATTTGGTTTAACAGCCGATCACTTGAAACAAAAGATATTCTGGATTGACGAATTCTTTAATAAGTAAAATACTATTGACTTGTTTTCTGAACCTGGACTTCGTGATGAAAGGAGACCTAATTTTCATTGTTAATTTTTCTATCGTCTTTTTTTTTTTCTGATACACATCATTGGTACACTTACAACTATAAATTAAAACAAGTTAAAACTTTGACTGTGAAAAATTTACAAACAATTTCTATTATATTATTTCATAGATAAGGATAATAAATAATAAGATTAAATGATTTTTTATGTTTTCTGTAAATTTATCAAATACATTTTATTGCAAGCTTATATGCACCTTGAGATCGTTAAAAGGGCTTACTCACAGATGAAACTATTTTGTGAAACCTATATTAAATGTATTGTATGAAATTAATGTATTGGAAAGTACAGTGTGAGACCAGTCAATCTGGTAAATACTTTCTCATAAGATTCAGCCGATCAAAAAAGACTTCGAAAATCTGCAAAAAAGCTCACTTGCTTTTTGATTTCTTTTGTTTACGGATTTTGAAGCTTTAAATATTTTAAAAACTACACGTAAAAATTGGCTCAAATTTTCACAGAACAATATCATCTTTCATTTTACAAAGTTTCAGTTAGAGATTAATAATTTTGGTCAAAACACCTGAATAAGTCTCTTTTCAATTTTGAAAAACTTTTTGTTGAAGTGCTAACTACTTTTACTGACGTTTACTGATCTCCTAGTGGAATTAAATACTTTTTTTGCATATCGGCATAGAAATTATATTCAAAATATTATATATTTTTAAAGCTTGCAGGCTATCTATCCTGATGACTATGGTACAAACATACAAACCTATATTCCATTATATGAATTTCTTTTAGAATCGAATCGATGAACTATGATGGATCGTGTCGTCAAATATTAACAGAGTCACTCCCTGAAAATGTTTTCGCATTGTCATATTATGATAATGCTTTATTTTTTTCACATTGGAAAAGTTTAAGTTTACAGAAATTTAATATCACGACAAATCAAACTGATACTGTTGCGATTTATTCATCAAGATCGTTTGGAGTTAAAATTTATACTCCAAAACAACCTTGTAAGTATTTTATGTTAAAATGTATACTTCAAAACAACCTGTTAGTATTTTGTGTTAAAATCTATACAGCAAAACAACCTTAAAAGTATTTGGTGTTAAAAGCTATACTTCAAAAGAACCTTTTAATTATTTTAGTGTTGTAATCTATAATCCGAAACAACCTTGTAGGCTGGACTGTATGGGAAGCTTATGATAAAACGCCCATGTAGTAGAGCAGTCTACAATCACGGACAGAAAATATTTGACCAGTCAAATTTTTTAACAAACATTTCTAATCCCTCCTCTCCCCTTTTCAATGTTGAGATTAAGTCTGATCACTTATTATTTCTTCCCTCTGTTCTACTTTAGATTCTTGCGATAATTTACTGACTTGTGGGCCAGGTAATTATATATTTATTCAACTTCGTGTTGATTAATCATTCCTCTTCGTCCATATTACCACGTTTTCTCCTCATTGATTGATTAATCTTTTACAGGATGGTATGGTCAAAATACAAATTTCAAGGTTTCTTTCAGTTAGAGTTACAAGTTACTTTTGATGTGTTTCTTGAGCTTTACACAATTATTATCGATTTTGATTAAGATAATTCATTATTTAAGCATATAGCATTTTTATTGCTTGTTACTAAAGACTTAATCTTCAAAAGCCAGTGAGTTAATAAAGGTGTTTACTAACTGTTCCTATAATTGTTTGCTTGTTTGTTCCATTAGAAATGTGTGACAACATCACATGTGTGTATGGTACTTGTAACGACCAACAAGAATGTGTGTGTAATTCCGGATACATTGGTAAATATTGTAATACAACAGATAACGTGAAAAGATTTCTGTTTACAAAATTGAACTTTAATATCAGCCTTTTAGAAAACGTTAATCAGTTTTCTTGGATGAATGAGACACATGTGACGTCATCATTCATAGAACCAATCACAAACAATATTACGAATTCGTACATATCTTTAAAAAATTCAATTATTAACATAAATACATTGAAATTAGTCGATACTTCTTTAAATGCTGTTTTTCAAATAATGGGTGTAACTTTAAACATAGATGACGATCCAAGTTTTTCTACAGGCTCCATAAAGTTACCTTTGTTTTTCGGTGGACAGGTTAACTGTATCCAGTATCAGTACTCGAAACCATTTACAGATATCCCTGTTATGAAACTTCAAAGCGAAGTTCATATCGAAATGAATACTTCCACAGCCTCCTACTCAAATATATGGCTCCAAGATGTCTCGGTTAATGGCTTTAAAATTTGTTATAAAGAATTGATAAGTTTTAGTGGTATGAAAAATATAACTGTGCATTATTTAGCCGTACAAAAAATATCAAAGAAAATAGACGAAGTAAATATTTTAACAATGGCGAGAAATTTAGCGAGTGGTGAAAATTATTGCGAGAAAGTTATGTTTAATCAATATTACTATAGCTACCCTTATGTGTTTGTAACTCCGGAACTACAAGATGATTCGTTAGAAGTAATCACGTGGGTTAAGGAAGTTAAAAATGATTATACAGTTATTTGTATGCAAACTCTAAAAGATGTAACTCAAAACAATCTTATAAAATTACATTATTTAATTCACGGAATTAACGACAGTTGTAGTAATGTAAAATGTCCTGAATTTCAGCAATGTTTTGATAATTTTGATAACGGAGCGAGATGTGGTTGTGCTACTGAATGTAATGATGTAAACAAAACATCAATTTGTAGTAGTAGTGGTCGCACATACTCAAGTCTATGTGAATTTCATAAACAAATGTGTGAACACGGCATTTCAAATGAAACTTATTTACACAAAGGTGATTGTGAAGGTAGTTATGTTTTTGTATCAGTTATGAAAATGTTAGGATTTTTAAAACATCGGTTAAATCTCTTTAAAAATAAACTAGATATAGATTACAGGACTTCGAGTTCATTTTATTCTTCTATTTTTCGACTTTTTTAAGAAAAGGAAAGACCTTTTCATTAATATCTGCGAATTAAAAATAATATTGGCAGACTAGGCGAAGTTTCTAGATTTACCGTTTTGAAAAATTACACTTAATTAAGAAAGATATAAAGCAATTCATTTCGTTACCCTTATGCGTATTACTAAAATCCTTGTTTCATAGTATTCAAAAGGTCTATTATCAGTATGAATATGTCCCTGTTTATCAAGTCTACTGTAAAGCCTGGTTCACATACAAGTAAATTTTTGCTTGATGCACTAAGTTAAATTTTAAAATAAAATACTTTCATTAATTTTTTTGTAAAGTAAAATTTTAACTACATGTGAACAGCTCTGTAGCTACTCTAAATATTCTTGGTGTGAGTCACATAAGTATAAGTAAAAATTTACGCTGTATTTAAAATTGATGCATTAAGTAATTATTTACTTGTATGTGAACCAGGCTTAAAGGTACCTTTAAACTAGATGAACCAAATAATTTAACAGGGCTATAAAAGGTACTATGTTAACTATTTTTTTCAGACTAGACGAAATAACATTGCACTAGCAGCCTGTACTTATTTTAAAATCATATTACTGTTACTATAAAAGTGTTTTATTAATTTTAATAAGACTAACTGAATATATAATTAGGTACAGATTCAAAGCAACCAACGTGATATACTGTATGAAATAATGAAAAAATAAATATTTGAATCTGTTTTAGAATTCACATTTATTACTGGACAAGATTTACTCATTCAAGATCCAGACATCCCAGTAGCTTTTTGTAAATATATTTACTACAGCACCACACGTTTTTCTTTATCTTCTAAAATACAAATACAGCTAACAGTCGCATGGCATCAACAAAATTTTACCCAAAATGCAACACATAAATATCCGCACGATGCTCCAGCAAGTTGGACTGAAGAAATCGGTATTCACGGATTTAAAGCATGTGTTATTGTTGCTGGGCGACATTATTTTGATAAATTAGATTCGCCAACCATTCATTGGCTAGCTTATCAGTTGAAAAATAATTCAAATGTAAATGGTGGAACGGTGGCTATGGAAACATGGTATACAGGGAGTAGATGTCAACACATTAACTTAACGGTAAAATATTAGATTTTTAAAGATGTATGTATATCCTAAAGATCCCCTTACACTCACTAACATATTCTGTGGAAGAATTCAATCTAATATGAAATAATTAGTTAAAGACAGTAGATATCTTATTTAGATTTTACTAAATCTCTCTTTTTCTTAAAATTGAAGTATTCCTTTCGAAGAACACTTTTTACTATCATACCAAGTTTTTACTATATTTTATTTTTAGAATTTCAATACAAACACATCGACAATACAAGTTTCAGTTGAACATGGCTTAGCGCGATCGTTTAAAAATGCTATGACGTCATGGGTGGAATTATCACGTGATCATAACAATAGCTTTCGAGTATGCGCTAGAGAATTACAAAATTTCGACGGTGAACACAAAGGAGTTAAAATTGTAAGTGACATCACCCCTATTCCCTATTTTTATATTTTTATTCTGCCTTTGTTTTGGTAAGAATGGTCGAAACTAAAACTGGAGCGGATTAATTTTCACTGATTTCGAGGATTTTGTTATTTATCTCGAAATTGGTCCGCGTGATTATGCTGTTATCGTACTTTACCTATAAATTAGTCCGATTAGCATTAAAAACAAAAAATCAAGTTAATCCGCGAAAAATTGTTGCGTATAAATATCCCAAAATTGATGCACTTAGTTCAGGGTGAAAAATTAGAAACGGTGAATCTTTACAATATATAAAAAATATTTTCTTTCTAAAAGTTTCTTTTTGTTTCTTAGCATTGGTTAGTATTTTCATCAACATTTATGACGGATCAAAATATACAAAACTACGGTATCGAACAATTTGAAATGCAGCGGGATCATGTTGGACAAGCTAAATGTAAAGTAAGTAAAATTTGAATTGTTATACGAAAGAATGTTAGGGATACCGGAGCAACGTGTGTGTTTAAAAAATAAGACGCATGTTATTGGAGTATCGATTAGTATTTGACACCTACAACCTGCAAAAGTGAAAGTTTATGCAATCTTTTCTTCTCTTTTAGAATATTTCAATGAATGGATATTATTCTACCGTACCAAATATCCACATTACACCAGTCAACAAAGTACAAGCTACGTCATTCGCTACTAGTTCGTATTCTGATCACGATGCTGTAGTCTGGGTCGAGGTAAGAACCATCTTTATTAGAAACATCTTTATAAGAAACATTTTTATAAGTATCATTAAAGGTACTTATGAACGTAATCATAAAATTTAGGGTTTTTTTACCCCCTATTTTTCTTGTATATAATGAAAGATCTACAAAACATAAGCATCTGGAAAACAATGCAGCCATTTTCTATGTGCAGTTCCAAAGAAAATAGTTTTTTTTGACAAAAAAGTTGCAAGTACTTTGTGTTGCCTACACATATTGGGTATGAAACCTGATTTTTAAAGTGCTGCTGTGGGCTTATTTCTAAGCTATAGAATGGGATATTTAACACATTGTTTCTACGTTTTTTTTACTTTCTATTGAGAAAATTGCTGATAGGATATTTTTTTCTGATAATTACGTGCAGAGATACCTTTAAGCTGACTTTAGAGATAGCCAGTATCCAATGTAATGCATATCGTATATTAAAAAGTAAAGTTGCTCAAGTTATAGAGAGCAAACAAAATGAGTTTCTCAATATGTTGAGTTGTAATTCTCAACTTATGGAGAATTTTACTTATTTAAGCCACTTGATTGGATTAGAAACATTTTTTCAAATTTGAGAGAAATGTACAATTCTACTCAATGTACCAAATTTAATAAAATACTAGAAATAACAAAAAATATCAGAAAAATATAAAATGTTAGAAATAACAACTCGTCTTATTGTTATAAGTTTTTCTTTCAACATTATTTTTTTAAATATTCTTATTATAGAAAATATCATCTACTCATTTTGAACTCTGCTATAAATCACTCCGTGCTGCGTTGTATGAAAGTAACATCATGGTTTCCTACATCGTACTGTCCAGTAAGTAAAGTTGTTTGATAAAATTATCTTAAAATATTTAAAAGATCTTAAAGGTCATAACAACAACGCTGTTTTGCAGGCATTATATATATTTGCTGACAAAATCTCTAATACACATCAGAAAAATACCATTATTAATCAATTTAAATCAAATTAACACAAATATATTTGGACCCCCGGTTTCACTGAATTGGTCCTATAAATCAAGTTCCATTCGTCCGTAACACTCAGATCTAAGAAACCGCCCATTAATTTTTTCTGATTTTTTGCATGAAGTTAAAAAAACATAAAAATAGTAAAAGTGACGGAGACCGATTTTTTTTAGAAAGCTCTTATTTTCAAGAAAAAAAGGGTAATAACCTGACATAGGTGTCATGTTATCGAAAACTTCTATTCCTTTAAAAAAGGGCTCAAAAGATCAATTTTTTTACCGACAGTTTGTCCGTAACACCTATATCTCAGGAACGGCTCATTAAATTTTTCTGATTTTTTGCATAAAGTTAATGCATCATAAATGTAGAAAAGTGACAATGCCCGATTTCTTAGAAAACTGTTGTTGTCGTGTCTCAATACCCGATCATTATTTTTTTTAAAGTTTCTGAATAGTTAGATCTTAATGAAGGCTTCGGAATTAGTGGCAGAATCATGAAAATTTGTTTTTTAAGGGAAATTGAGGTCAAATGTTAAAATTTAACCCAAAATTGATTGTTTCGCATCGCACTGTTCTTCTGTATACCATAAAGAGTTATTATAAAAATCTTAGAGGTCCATTTGTAATTGATTCCTTGTTTCCTTGTTACTTTTTTTGGGAGAAGATATGCAAAACGAAATCTATTTAATAATATTTCTTTATTACTTTTATGAAGACACTTCAAAGCGATGCGGGCATAGATGTTGTTTGTGCCCGCTAAGTTCTTATTTAATTATTAATTGCAAAAACAATGGTAATCGGCAGAAAATTGCCTTTTAATTAAGTAATGATTTACAATAATTGAAGCTTTTGAAGTTTGAAAATACAAAATTATACGGTTCTTCTATAAGTTTATGTAAAAAACTAGGTTTTGCGGTAATAACATTTGAATCAAATGAAAAGTTAAAAAAGAATGTCAAAAAGTTGAATAATCTAAATTATCAGATAGGATTTTATATACGTTCTGCGAGAAAGATATACTCACTTCAATATAAAGATAAAATCTAATCTAACGGTTCTTGTAGATAAACTGTCAGAATCTGGTATTCATTTGTAAATATAACAGCCCACACTTAAATTGATAACATTTTTCATTTTAGAAGATCCGCAACCCGTATCCTAGAAGAAAAAGTTAAATACCCTGGCCAAATAGTATAATATCCTAAGTATACAATACTTGCACAAACTATCGTAAATCATTTGGATAAGTATGACCGTGGTATGACGAATCAAAACCATTAGAAGAAATCATTGTTTCAACAAGGAGCTATAAATTCCTTTATTTCAAGTAAAATAAATCGTGGAAGTTGTTTTATAATAAATATAATAGTTTAAACGCCAATGTGATGCATTATGAATTATGCAGTTGTGATATAAGTCAGCTATAAATTGAATTTTATTTTAACACTCAATAAATGAAAGTTTCAGTAGGGGTTAATTTTGTTGCCCAAAATCACTTGAAGTACCTTTAAAAGTACTTATGCACGTAATCATCAGAAAAAATATCCTCTCAGTAATTGTCTTAATAGAAAGTAAAAGTACTAAGGAAACAATGTGATAAATATCAAAGCTTACAAATAAACCCACATCAGCACTTTGAAAATCGGGTTTCATACCTAATATGTGTAGGTAACACAAAGTACATGCGTTTTTTTTGTTTTTGTTGTTTTCTTTGGAACTACACATAAAGGTACTCACGGAAAATTATTTTTGTGAAACTTAAATTGAAATTTATGTGTTGTAAAGAGCAGTTGGAAGACAATAAAAATGTTAAAAATCAACTCATTTGGTTTTGTTAATTTAAAGTGTTTTAACACAAAACTTTGTAAAACTACACATATAAATTGGTTCAAAGTTTCACAAATTGACACTACTTAAGTGGAAATCTTTCATTTTCACAAAGTTTCAATAGGGATTACTTTTTTTGCCCGAAACAGATGAGTAAGTACTTTGGTACCTTTAAGGTTTAGCATTTAAAAAATTGGCAAAATTGAATTATTGAAGCTTTTTTGCATGCATCTTTTTTCCTTGTATCGCAGATATTCTTCACTGGTTTAATCTTCTTGAAAGTCAACCTAGAAGACAAATTTTCGATTTTTATTTGAATATTTTTCATCATGATAATTTACTCTTTCCACCATTTGTGACGAGTTTACAACCTCGATCCCAGGGCCACTTACCTCTTTTACTTTTTTATGTCGACCGGAAAAAATATCGAGGTATAAGGCACTGCGAACGAGTTTGACGGGTTTATTTCAGAAGTAAAATACGAGGGATTGTAAAAATTGAATTACTAAACTGTAATGTATAAAAGAATATTATTTATAATCTTATTAATTCTGTTCTAATCCTTTATTTTCGTTTTGTCTTTGTTGATAGTGTATTCATTACTCGTACTTTCCAATGATTTTAAATTAAAAGAAATTGGATCTTTTTCTAAACCCTAACCCTGACACATTTTAAATTGCTTACGTTATTTTGAAAGCAATGTAAAACCAATTGATTATAAACCTGCTGGTTTTACCAATGTAAAACCAGCAGGCTATTTGGAAAAGATTGACCTTTTGACCTAAATATACATGTA
>JAYJMI010027453.1:0-12456 GCA_036873855.1 Sarsia tubulosa
ATATTAAATATTAAAGTTAACGTCAATTCAGTTCTTTAGAAGGGTATCTTTTCTCTACAATACTTCATCAATGGTTTTCAAAACGAGGAAAAGATACCATTCTAAAGAACTGAATTGACGTTAACTTTAATATTTAATATTTTATTGTAAAAGCTTAATGCATGTAATCTCAAAATTTAAGTGTTTTTTTTTATTCTGCTATTTTTTTTGGATAAATTGAAAGATCAATCCATAGTGTTCTCCAGAGCATCATGGCTTCTGTTTACCAGATTTGAAATTTAAATATCTCAAAAACTACACATAGAATTTGGCTCAAATTTTCACAGGTTACACTGAAGTGGAAATCAATGAAAGGGATTAATTTTTTTGGCAAAAACATATAGGTAAGTACCTTTAAGTGAAATGTAATAATTTTAGAAAGTTTCAAATTATTTTGATTTTTGTTCAGTTCAGTGAACTTCTATACAGATTAAAGGTACTTATGCATGTAATCTCCAGATTTGTGAGGTTTTGTGAGGTCAGTATTTTTCTTGGATAAATTGAAAGATCTATCAAAAATAAGATCTATCTTGAAAAAAAATCAAGCCATTTTCTGTGTAAATCCAAAGAAAATTGCTATTTTTCTCAAATAATTGCAGGTTTTTTGTGTTGCCTAGATATATTGGGTATGAAACCCGATTTTCAAAGTGTTGCTGTGGGCTTATATTTCTGTAAAGCTTCAGAATGAGATATTTATTACATTGTGTCATTGTTTCTTTACTTTCTATTGAGAAAATTATTGATAGGATATTTCTTCTGATAATTACGTGCATAAGTACCTTAAGAGCAAATGTACCTAAGAATCAGAAAAAAGTTGAGAGATGGGTCGGCCAATTGCATTGAAATTTTTACCAATTACAACTAAATTGTTACAGCTAAATTAAGAGATATTCCTGACTGATATATTTTGCGATAAAAAGTAGAAGTAACAAGGAAACAATGTGCTAAATATCTCATTCTAAAGCTTAGAAATAAGCCTATATCAGCACTTTGAAAATCGGGTTTTATACCCAAGGAAAATTACATTGTCACATTCAACATTACAGGCCTTGAAATAGCCGTAGGTCATAGGTCATTGACCGACGGTAAGCGACATATGTCCGAGGACAAAATTACCTCATCAGTCATTATGACAGACGGTGAAAAATAAATTGCACTACTTTGTTGACTTACAGCTCAGTAAAACAACTACTATAGTATTATCAATCTTATAAGCCTGTTTAATTTTCTTTTCTATCCATACTTATATAATAAGCAAAAAGCAGTTTATTTCGATTTCTTTAAAGAGCAAAAAACGTGTTTGGACTTGACCGACGTTAAAGCTTGACCTTAGGTCATGATGACCGACAATCAAAAATAAATTATTTCCAAGGCCTGACATTATCAGGGGGTAGGGTGGAAGTCTATAGGTCTGGCCCTGCCTGATACTGCCCCTGCCCCATGCCTTGATGGCCCTCCAACGTCAAAAAAATTATTTTAACTTATCATCATAAAGTGATGCTGTACAGTATTGTCATACTAGCATTTACCAGTCCCTTCCAGAAGTATTTAACTATGAGAGTCGTAAAAAGCTCCACTGTGAATTTAAGGCGAGCAGTACAGGCAAAATTATAGTCTATTCTTGCTGAAAAGTTATTTTTTAAGTGAGCTATCAAAAGCTCTCCTCAGACATCTTAGGGGAGTGTCGTCATGTGCGAGAGTGACCGCTCGCCTCTTGTGAAAGGGACTGATATACCATCAGCCTTGTAAATCCAGGTTGGCAAAATGCAAATGCCAACCTAAAGCCGACCTCAAAACATCCAATGCTGACCTAAAATACCAGAAATTGCTGACCTCCTCAAATGATTTGGATATACCAGCCTGTGCGATACTTATTTCTTATAAAATAATTAAAAAAACACTTTATGGAAGATTTCTTGATAATTTTGTTATTTTAATGGATACCTTAGAGATTCATTTTCAAACTATTTCTTGTAATCTTTTAATATGTCAAACTTAAAAATAAGTCATTAAGATAAATACTAAACAAAAGTTGTCCTGAGAGTCATTAAGTACACCTAAAAGTAATTTAGACCACATACCCATTAATTTTGCTGACCCAGTTGTTTTGCAATAAGGGAGAAACATTTTTAAAAAAATTAATTAATCAAATAAACATATAATTACAAAATACAAGTATTTTTGATCTGCTGAAATAAATGAGGGGACTTCCAACTTTATTGGTTTCAACTGCATTCCACGATACATAAATCTCAATCAAGGTTTCACAAACATTTTAGGTGGCTGGAACTAGCCAACTTCTTCATTTCATGTGTCAAATGTATGTTTGAAATGATGACTTATAATAGCATATTTTAGCCTGCCAATTTTTATCATCTGAATCATAATGCATTTATTAAGGAACCATGTTTGCTTTGTATGAAGTCCAATAAAAATCATTTAGAAGCCACATGCTGGAAATGCTAAAATTCTCATATCTTGAACATAATATAGAAAGAAAAAGCATTTTTCATACATTGACTTATTTGTCTCTTCACTTCAGAATCCCTAATTGGTCAAACAATACATTAGCTAGTACAGTTTTAAATAAATTTCTTTATAATTTCAGTGAGAATTAAAATAAAACTTTGGAATGGAAAGTCAAGTAAAATGTCAACGTAAAAAAGTAGGTAACCTACTAGATTTATGTAACAATGCTGTCGAAGATCTAAGCAAGATTGACCGGCAAATGAAGTTTAAAGAAACAAAAACATTAATTAAAAATCTGACAAGTTGCTCGAATGAATTACGATCAAAATATGATAATTATGTTCACACACTAGAAGATGATTGTCTAAAAGTGCAAGAATCTTTTAAGAAAAAGAAAAAAGAGAAAGAAGTAAAACATGAAAAGAATATTAAAGTACTTTCTGAAAAGAAAGAAGAAACAGCTAAATTGCTAAATGAAAAGAATAATGTGTTAGAAGAAATTTCAAACAAACAAGTTGAAAACGTAATGACAGAAAAACATTTATTATCAAAGGAAAGTGCTGTAAAATTTAAGGAAACAGATAATTATGTACGTGATAAAGCTACGTTTGCGTTATTGTCTCGAACATTGAATATGAAATGGAATTATACATGTAATAAAGATGAAGTTAAAGGATGTATTGCTAGTAAGAAAGATTTTAAACCTTTCTCAATTGACCTCAAGATGCATGACAAATCCTATGTTGCTAATTATTTATGGGACCTTATTGAATTGTCCTAATCAATGGTTAACCCAAAAAACGAATAATATTTATTACAGTAGTAAGTTAGAGCAGGGTTTAAAATTGTGATGTTATGCACCTTCAATTTAAAATTATTTTTTTATTGATTTTTAAAGAACAATTGTTAAAGTACTGTATAGGAAGCATTATTTGAAGCTGTGTTATTAGTTATATATAGAATCTATATCCAATGTAACTAATTTTTTTCTGTTTTTAACATGATTTGATGGTGAATTTTAGTCTGTGCTGTAAGTACTGTAACCGGACTAGTCAGTTTTAATGACGGCAGGTGAAAAATTTAAAAAATCTGTCACTCAACTGTCCCAAAAGGCAATCAGAACAAACTTTAAAAGCAATTGCTTGTTTTGTATAAACTAAAAGCAAGTTAAAACATGAAATTATATTATAATAAAGACTTTTAAAATAAAAGATAAACTATTCAACTAAAGTTTCTAATAGGTTGATTAGTCTTTTAACCCTTCGTATGAGTACCAATGTATTTCTTTGTAAATTGTATTGATTTTAGCGGACAGTTGGCTGAAAAGTTAGGTTACATCACAGTTAGTAATGTATTTGGTCTTTTGGTTTTGTGAAGGTACTTTATTTTACTTATGAAAGTTGTTCAAGTTTTATTATATTTTTCAAGAAAGCCCAATCAGAGCAATAATCCAGAGCTTTTAATAAATTTTTGAAGTAAGCAATATATAGGCCTCAAGTACAAAGGCCTCAAGTACAAATTTGCGAAAATAAAGAAGAACATTATTTGTTCATAATTGCATTATGTTTATTAATTTTCTGCTAATTCTAATACACTATGAAACAGTTAAGTTATCACCCAAGGCAAATATGCTACCTTTTAAAAGTTAAATATATAATTTTGTAGTCAAATTTGTCTTTTAATAATTTTAGATTAGTTTTATTAATACTAAGCAATTTTAAAAATGATAAAAAATTTTTTTTCTAAAATTATTTCCTTTTCTATTGTTTCTGTAATTGCAAAAAATAAATGACACTGAAAAACGCCGTTTCTTCTACTTTCTCGATCTTTAACTTTGGTAAAAATAAATATTTTTTGCTTTTTTCTTTAAGTATATGTTTTTGACAATGTTTCCTACAATACGGTGTGCGGTAACTTTTTATAAACAAAATCTTCAAAAACTATTTAACTAATTAACTTTCCTCCTCTTTACCTTTTTTGTCTTGCCTTTTAAAAAAGCTATAAATAATTTTTAAAACAACTATGGAGGAGATCCGCACACTGTATTTATCTACATAGTTTGAATAATGTGTCTGCGAAAAATTAAAGCTATACAAGCAATCCGGGTAAGTTAGAGCTCTCAGAATTCAAACCAACTGTATAATATACATCAAAAATATAAATTTATTATATAGCTACTTCCTTTAATGATGACATCAAAATTACTTTGCGTATAGAATAAAGAAAATCAATTGAACAAAATTTCTATTAAATAAAGAAAAAAACGTTAAAGCAAATAGCATTTTCTAAACATTTTAACACTTATAATGGTGAAAGTGATCTCTAAAACAAGCATTTTGAGGGAAAAAAACATTTTTAATAGTTAAAAAATAATCTTTCTTAAAAAATGAAACCATTTTAATTTAAAATTTGACAATAAAAAAAATTGTATTTTTTCTCCCTTGGGAGATACCTTAACTGTCAAAATGTATTAAATGCAAGATATATTTAATTTAATATATTAAGAATTAAGAAAATATATTTTTTTTTATAAAGGTTTCACTGGCTTTCAACTTCTCTGCATAAAATTGAAATGTAGTGTTTGGCTGTAAATTAGGTCTATTTTTATACAGCAGAAAAATATAAAAGCATATAAAAAGTGATGCTGGTCGAGGGGTTAAAATAGTATACAGTCCATTTTAACACACAACTTCACGGCAAAACTTCAACTTCACAGCAAAACTTCAACTTCATAGCAATTTTGACATGAAAATGTGATAACCTGACAAATGCTTATTTCAACCTCTCAAGTTAATTTTGTTGTTTTAAAATATAAGACATTTTTACTAAAAAAATTCTACTCATGCATTAAAATAGCTAAAGTATACTCTAATACATTATACAGTTTCATTCTTAGTATATTCATGTTTAAAACTTTTTTGCCTTTTGTTGCATAGATTTTATGGTGAGTAATTTTCTCTTTCAAGTCATGGTCACTGGTCTGCAGTTTGTAGGAGCTGTATTTTTTGTAAAATAAATTCTGTATATTTTAATGGTTTACTTTAATTGATGAATAAATTAATTAAAACTTTTGGTGGAATTTCTTTTTGTTTTTTATAGAAAGGTCACTAAAATGATGTATTTTTTTATCTTTCAACCCAAAATCAGCTCTGTTTGTCCATCAGCCGCTTTTTTTTGTCTGTAACACCTTTTTATCGGGATTTGTTTTATTTTTAGGTAGGATATTGGTGTTACAGGTAATGTATATTCATTACAAAAATCTTAATATCTGATCACAGGTAATTTAGTAAAAACTATCTATTAATTGGAATTAAAGATTAAAATATATTAAGTTGTATAAGTTTTGGATTAAATCAGGGATTTGGACCATATTCAATTCGCAATTTTAACTTTTTCTAATATTTTAGATTTTCAAGTTTTAAAAATCCATTTAGAATTTGCGAATAGCAAGTCACTAAATCAAACTCTTTTAACATTTTTGAAATTATCTCATGTATAGTATTCTACTTACAAAATTCATTTTTATACAATTATACAGGGTTTGAGAAATATACATAACTTTTAACTAACATAACAATAATTTGTTCAAAGAAAAAGCTATGTTAATCTATTCAGGATAGAGTTAATTTTGTAAGTAAATTATAAGGTTTTAACAAATTTTGCATGTACTTGCATACTGTACTTGATTTGAACCCTGTTAAAGTACTAATAACTACATGATAATCGAATTATTCCAGCATAAGTTAAAGTTATTAGATTGTGCAGTTCCTCTGTTACCAACTTTTCTGGAATTGGCTTTTTTGATTTTTCCAATTTTTTGCATGTAAATGGCTAAAAACTGACGAAGCCAGCTTTTTCTCGAAAATTCTCGTTTTCCAGAAATGGGTTTAATTGGAAAATTTAGGCCCAAAATAGACATTTGACTTGCATCTCAAGATCTAATCATTAGATTTTTCTTTTTGTTTATACATGAAGTTAGAAAATAATGAGAGGTAATAAATAGCACTATTCCAAGCAGAGGAGTACCCAGAGCCATTTCCGTATCATTTGGCTGCTATGGGCACCCAAAAAGTTACCACATAACATAAAACATAAAATAAAAACTGGAGGCTTTATTTAAAACATAACTAGGCTGTGTATATATTATACTGTTTTGAAGTGTTGCAGAAGTTCGAAAGTTCCAAAACATTGTTTACAAAGTAGAACTAATAAATATTGGTTAAAATCAATGTCCCTAAAGTGAGCAAGTGAGGCAAATTTGGTTGGTTCATTAGATTTTTCTTTTTTAAAAAAATAATACCAGGGGTCTAGCAATCGATCTTTCTTCTTTTATTTTGAACTGTTCCAAAGTAATGCCTTTTATGACCTACTGTACTTGCCTTTTATAGACTACTACAGTAATAAGATATCTGATAGACATCAAGAAGGTTAGGTGAAATTAAAAACATATCTACAGAAAAATTATAAAATAACAATGATTGTATTGTCTTTCTCCTGGCATAACCTAGAGATAAGTTTAAGGTATAAATGACAGGTGCCATATTTCCAAAAATTGCGCTTAACTGGGGTGAAAAGGTCAAATTTTATTACAAGATTTGTGTGTCTCTCTAACCGTTCATCCGTTTTCTCTATTTTTTTACATGAATTTACAGGGCCATAAATGAACAAAAGTAACAAAACCTGATTCTTGTTTTCCTGGTAACGGGTTCAGAAGGTCAATTTTGGTCCAAAGAGTGACATTTTTCAATTTCTCAAAATCCAATCATTACTTTTTTCTGAAGTTTTGCACAAAGCATAGATAAGTATAAGGTATAAACTGACATAGGTGCCATATTTCCAAATAGTTTTTTTCATGACGTAACCCAGCTATTTCTGGGTCATGAATGAAGAAAAGTGATGAAGGAAAATTTTTTGAAAAAATTCTTATTTCCATGGTAACAAGTTCAAATGGTCAAATTTGGTAAATCTCAACATATCATTATTTTTTCATCTTATTTAAAAATAATCTATCTACCATGATTCCACTGGTATTTCATCCTGTGTTTAATGTCTTACTTACATTTGATGTTTTTAATTCCGGGGTTCCACTGGTAATTTATCCCTTGTTAAACTTGGTATAGTTTAAATAATAAATAAACGCGTTTGTGTGGTAGCTCATGTAATTGCAGGTAACTGCACTCAATTTTGACGTTTGTTCTCGGTAATTTTTACGTTTTTTTGTAGACAATTTTGGGATTTTCTCGCTCTCAATTTTAGGTTTTTTTTGCGTTCAATAATTCGAATTATTAAGAGTAATTTGCAGTTAACGGGATATCGAAAAAAACTTCACATATTTTTGGTCACATTTCCAGGCAGTGAATTACAAGTACATTTGTTAGACTCCTGGCTTTGCCAAATAATAATATATTATATGTCTTTATTTCTTTAGTAGATTTTAAAATCAAGTTATGGCAAAAAGTAGGTTTGAGTATGTAAAAAAGTTTGAGGTGAATAGCATATGCTTACCCAATACATGGATTGTAGTTCGTATAGATGGTAGAAGCTTTCACAGGTTTTCTGATGAGCATAAATTCACCAAGCCTAATGATATGCGTTGTCTTTCGTTAATGAGCAGATGTTCAAAAGAAGTTATGAATCAATTCCACGATATTGTTATTTCTTATGGGCAAAGTGATGAATATAGTTTTGTATTTAAACGTAATTCAAATCAGTTCGGACGTCGGGAAAATAAGTTAATGAGTAATATTGTATCTTTATTTTCGACAAGTTTTGTTTATTATTGGAAAGATTATTTTTGTGACACCAAGCTACTGTATCCACCTATGTTTGACAGTAGGACTGTTGTTTATCCAACGATAGAAAATATCAAAGATTATTTGAGTTGGAGACAAGCTGACTGTCATATCAATAATTTATACAATACAGCATTTTGGACATTAGTACAAAAGGGTAATTTAACCAATACCGAAGCTGAGAATAAATTAAAGGGTTCTTTATCAGCTGATAAAAATGAGTTACTTTTTACTGACTATGGAATTAATTATAATGAAGAGCCATTAATTTTTAAAAAAGGGACAATTCAAATACGTGAGAAATTTCAAGAACAAGTGGAAGTTCCAGCTATAGTAAATATTGTTGCAAAAGATAAAAAACATACTGGTATCCGAGAAAGAACTAAAGTAGTAGAGTTACATTGTGATATGATTTCTGAAGAATTTTGGAAAACACATAATATTTTAATTTGAAATTAATTTTTGGAATTTAAAATTTTAATAAATTAGAGAAATATTTCTTTTAATTAAATTATTGCTGTATTTTTTTTAGTTTATATTTTGTCTGAATTGTCAGATAGTTGCCTCCAGTTGCCACCAAGTTTTTGTCCAGCCATCATGACTTTTACAACAGAAACACTAGCAAATGGGAGGTTTGTTCATGCTCGATGAGTGAACCTTATTTCGATACTAAAATAAGTCATTAGTACTATTACAAATAAGTATCAAAAGGAAAAACTTGCCCGCTAGAAAGTGTGTTTTTTGAAAAACAGAGAATGATTTCATATCTGCGTTTTATATCTAATATTCGTTTATAATTTAAAACAATTTCAGTAAATGGGATAAATATTGGGCAAAATTCTGAGATTCAATCTTGCAATATGCATTTATATATTAAATCATTGCACATTGATCATTGCACATTGATCATTGCACATCGATCATTGCACAGAGATTTTTATTTGAATTCTAAGTATAAAAGGAGGATTTGTTTTATATATTTCATGACTTTAGTTCTTTTTTTACAGTTTAGATAAAAACTAAGAAATCAAGATAATAATGAAAATGGATAAATATGATTTGGAAGATGAAGTATCAATGTCGAGTGATAGTCAATCATTTGAACCAATAACAAAAACAAAAAAATCAAATCGTGGTAAAAGAAGAACAGCTGATGTAGACAAAAATGTTAGTACTGTGAAAAAAACTAAAAATGATTCTGCTGGAAGTGTAACTTTACCTCACCACGGCTATCCTTTAGAACATCCATTTAATAAAGATGGTTACGGATATATACTAGCTGAGCAAGACCCTCATGCAGATCGTAGAGATTTTGAACTTGATTCATTTGCAGGTAAACCAATACCAGGTGAAATTTATCGAGTATCCTTACAGCCCAATGTTTATTTGTCACTCAATGATCGAGCACCTCAGTTAAAAATAAGTGAAGATCGTTTAAGTGCAACAGGTGATAAAGGTTATTCAATGGTTCGTTCAAATTATACTGTTTCCAGAGGAAATTGGTATTATGAAGTAACAATAACAAGTATGCCTGAAGGAACTGCAACTCGTTTAGGATGGTCTCAAGCCTTTAGTAATTTACAAGCACCACTAGGATATGACAAGTTTGGTTACGCTTGGAGGAGTCGAAAAGGTACCCGCTTCCATCAAAGTCATGGTAAACATTATAGTGAGGGTTATGCAGAGGGCGACACATTAGGTTTTTTTATTTCCTTACCTGATACGAAACTATATTCAGCAGACTATTTGCCTAACACTCTCAAAGACAAAGCATTGATTAAATTTAAAAGTCATTTGCACTATGAGGAGAAAGACATGACAGAACAAGTAGAGAAAACTATGAAACCTCAAGAAAACAGTGAGATCAGATTTTTCAAAAATGGTTTAGATCAAGGTATTGCTTATGAAAATATATTTGGTGGAACATATTGCCCAGCTGCTTCTTTATATAAAAATGTAAATATAACATTTAATTTTGGACCTGAGTTTAAGTACCCTCCTCCTACAGAGTTGAATTCTAAAAGTATGTACGAACGAATGGATGAAATGGCAGTTGAACAATCTTTAGCTGATGTTATGTTTTTAACATGCTTTGAAGATGAAAAGTATGCAAGTAGAAGAAAATCTGCGAGAAAAAAATAACTTTTATCTAATATTATTTATTTATTATTTGTTATAGGATGTTTTTTAAGGGTAATATATACTCTATCCATGTATAAAAAAACTGCTTTTTTAACTTTTTCAGGTTATCTACTAGCCAATAAGGTCCTATAAGTTCAGTTGTGTCCCTCAGGGTGATCAGTTCAAGAAAATATTACTCTTTTTTATAATGCTGACAACTTATTAGAAGAAGTGAACAATTATTACACATTCGTAGAGTAGTAAGGCCTGGATGATACTTCCCTATTTTAGTGCTGGTGCCTGAAGTTTTTTTTTGCAAAGTGGACTTTTAAAGTTAGAGGTTACATTTCTCTAGATCTTTCTCTAGATCCCTTCATGAACTTTTTTTTATTTTTTGCACAAGGAAAATAAAGGCTTTAAGCTGGTATAAGTGTCTTCATTCCGAAAACTCTTGTTTGTGGGCAATTTAAGGTCAAAAAGTCAAATTTTTGTGCAAAATTGGTATTTCGTATGATATCTCATGTTACAGAGTTCCAATTTATTTGAAAGTTTGTACAATAATAGAGATTAGTAAAGAAAAATATTTTATCCTAGAATTTCTTCATAATTCTGCTCATTAAATTTTTCAATACAAATGTAGCTATAGATGTAATTTTTGCGCTTTCGTCAATGAACGAGGATTCGCTATATAGGTATACATTTGCATTATTCTACAATACTATTTTCTGTTAAAATCCTTATATCTCTTGAACGGTATCTTTAAACCCAACTTTGAACAGTAACATTTTTCGATAGTGCTTCAAAAGGTCTATCTATTACACCTACTCAATTTGATTAAAAATATGCGGACCACCTGCTGACGTCATTTGAAAACAGTGAAAAATACCTAATTTTGGTCTTTAAAATGCAAAATATCTCTGGAACCAGATATGAAAAAAATACTTCCAATACCTTTTTCTTCTTCTATTATTTGATGTGGATTCAACTAAAGCATTTGTTCTAACTTTTGAAAAAAAAGTTAAAAAAAGCAAAGGGGGACCCTTTACTTCATTAAAAGACATTCTGGTCCTTATGTTATGGCTCATAATTCCTAAACGGCCCCACTACAGCCTGATTACCTAACATATTCGGAAACTACAATAAAAAATACAATTGAAAAAGTAGGTCTTATTAATATCGGTGACATGGGATACTATACCCCCCCCCCTTCAGGAACTGGACTACTATGGTTGTTTTCCATTTACTTCGTCATAAGATTTTATTACATTATTTTAGCCCCAATAAGAATATTTTTTTATAAATCCAAAAATTAATTTTTTAGCATTCCTTACAAGCCTATAATAACCAGTGGAGTCCGGATGCTTGCCCCTTTAAAATATGTTTGATAGTTTTGGTAAATGTCCATTCGTTCATCCTTAACAATCAGATCTCAGAAACCACTCATTAGATTTTTTTGATTTTTTGCACAAAGTTAATGCATATCAAAGTAGACAAGTGACCGCAGTAGCTAAACCAGTATTTTTGTGGACATTTGGCTGTAGCTTAGGAAATAAAAAAGAAAAAATATACGCTTGATAGCTTGTTAGATGCATGTTATGAAGGATAAATTGAAAAAAAACATTTAAGTCTGATGGTTGCAAATGACATCAACTTGATACTGAAGGCGATGAAAGGGTAAATGTCTAAAGTATCACTAAATCAGGAGAAAGCTTGTAGTTTTGGGAGTTTTGGTCTTTTTTAACCCAAAATGGCAAAAAATTTAAGGTCAAATATGAACAAAAGTGACGAAGCACCTTTTTTTTTGAAATTTTTTGATTGTCCTGGAAACAGGGTCTAAATGTCAATTGTGGCCTAAAGTTTTTCTTTTATTAAAAAAATCTCAAGATCATTACTTTTTGGATCTCCGGCTTTGCCGAAGGGATCCTATGAATTCAGCTCTGTCTGTCCGTCCATCCGTACGTCCGTAACACTCAGATCTCAGAAACCGCTCATTATTTTTTTCTGATTTTTTGCATGAAGTTAAAGGACCATAAAT
>JAYJMI010027564.1:0-12452 GCA_036873855.1 Sarsia tubulosa
CCACTGAATTGAATCTTGTGAAAAATTCAGAACAGAAAGTTTTTTCAGTAAGATACCATGATCAATAGTGTCAAAAGTTATGACTGCTTTATGGACCTCAACATCAAATACAAGGTTGAGATACCACCCAAAAGTATACTTTTTTCAATTACTTATTGCATGTTACATTTGTTAAACTTAAAACGATGGCAACTTTAAATTTGCTAAATTGCAATATAAAAATAAATGTTGGGATTACAAACCCTGTACTGTAAGAATAAACCACAAAACTAAATCTAGGTATCTCAGAATTTTTTTCATGTATTTTACTATTTTCTTTATATTCAAAAAAATATTAGTTAAAGGAAAATTATGTTACCAGGGCCATACCCAGAGATTTTTATGGGACAACGATTTTAACCAGTGTTTATTAGTTATACTTTTATGAACAATGTTTTACTGAGTTTAGAACTCTGTTACCCTCAAAAGCAACATATTTACAGCCTAGTTATGTTTTAAATGTAGCTTCCAGCTATTCTTTTTGCACTTTATTGTCTTAAAAATGTAGGAAAAAAGGTTTTTTGGGAATGTTATTTGGGGTCCCATAGCGGGCAAACACTATGGAAATTACTCTGGGTTCTGCCCTGGTTACTAACAAAATATCTATCTTTAGTTTGAGTTTCAATTTTGAAGATTTTTTAGAGGTAGCTTACTCAAAGGTAGTTTTAATGTGTGACAACAAAAGTAAAGTAAGAGCTTTTTGAGGTAGATAACTTAAAAATGTCCAGAAGAACTTTTAAGGAAGCTCCAGCTAGCGATAGTCAAATAGCTATTACCAGGAATGTGCCTTTCAATAATATTTTATTCTTTCAGGAAGATGGGAGAAAGAACTTTCCTCTGAGTACTTTTGGATTTTATACAGGGGGAAAGTTGGCTGTTTCAGTTAATAATTTCACTTATATTAAAAGACCAGGATTGGATATTAAGAAAAGTCCTCCAAAGGTATGATATAGTTTTCTTGAGTTAATGTTGTCTGGTGAAAGTGTACTTTTCGGTATAATATACAGTTAAATTGAAATAGTAGTTGCCATGTTATACAGTAGATAATTCTTTTTTTCCAAAATATGGATCTTATTTGCAGATATCTCATGTTATCGATATAGTTTCCCCCTATTTTTTGTACAACTTTGGCACAAAAAGTAAAATTTCAAAATATTTCAATTTCTCTTCATTAACTTTTTTTACTTCTATTTAAAGGATGCCACTTATCCAAATCTTTTTGGAATTCAGGAATTTTTGTCATATTGTCAAGTTTTCAGGGTTTTAGAGGAATTAGAAAACAAACTGTTAAAGGAAATATAATTTTATTTTCTACAGTAATAAAAATTTAAACAAGTCCGAAACTATCGAAAAGATTGTAGCAAGCTAATTAAGTTTGACCAAAGGTTGATACCAATTTTATACTACAGCTTCTTGAATATTTGAATTATCATTGAATAGTTTTGAATAATTTTTTTTAGTTTGGATTTTCTCTGCAAAAATCGAAAAATGATGGTGTGTCATCTTACATGGTAGGTTAACTATTTGCTTCTTTTAAATAATATATTATTACGTAATTTAAAGTCTTAAAGAATTTATAGAGGAAATCAGGTTTCTTCAAAGGTTACACCAAAGACTGATTGCAAGTTTTTGTAACTTGTAGTGCACATGTAAAGGGATTATGGACTCCCGGCTTTGCCTAAAGGAGTCCTATAAATTCAGGCTTGTCCATCCGTTTGTCCGTCTGGAACGCATTTATCTCAGGAACCGTTTGTCAGATTTTTCTGATTTTTTGCATGAAGTTAAAGGGTCATGAATGTAGAAAAGGGATGAAGCCCGATTTTTTAGAAAAATTCTTGTTTCCATGGAAACAGGTTCAAAATGTCAAATTTGGGCCAAAATTGATCATTTTTCAATATATCTCAAGATCTGTTCATCAGATTTTTAAAGAGATAATTTCATTAAAAATCTTCTTTTCCTTCCTTTTTGTTCTTTTTAATTTTTTTTGAAAATGAAATTGTTCTAATTTAATGGTGTCACACAAACCCCATAATTTCTCATATAATAGTTATTAAAAAAATTGACAAACTTTTTTTAAAACAAAGAAACTAATTAAAGTTGGTAAGACAAGTTAGGCTCAGATTAAACAGCTTCAGAAATAAATATCAGTCATGTTAGGGGAGTGTTGGTGTGTGCAATAGTGATTGCTTGCTTCTCATGAAAGGGACTGATGTCACATAATATTTAAAAAAAATAAGAGGGTTCCGAATTTTAAAAAAATCATTGATATATAAATCCTGAAAAAAATGAGATATTAGTAATATAGTATGATGTGAGTTTTTTTAATGTTGATTTTTTTTTGATATTTAGAAAATTGTTTTAGAGTAATCACAACCTAACACAAATAATTTTTTTTATTTTTTTAGGAAAAAACAACAACAAAATGTCTATTGGAAGAAAAATCTGCCAAATCACTGATACATGATGATATGCAAATTATTCTATTAAATTTCAATCTTGAGAAAGATAACCCAAGGTATCTTTTATTCAGAACTTCGTTCTTATTGTCTTCAGTTTTTTGGGCTTATTTAGAACATTATTTAGCTTTCTCATGCATGTGATAGTATATTTTACACCCATTGTTGCACCCATTGAAGGTTTCCTTTATTGTATTCTGAGCTGAATTTTTTAAAAAGATGGTTAAAAAGAGGGTTTTTTTGTTAGAAAAAAATACATGCCTCTTATTCCTGGTATATATTCCTCTAGTTACTGGTTGTTTATAGTATCTGACTTATTAGTTTCTGATGATTTTTGGCATGAGGTGTTAATGACAGAGTCAGGTAGTTCTTATTTATCAATCATTTAAAAATGCCCACTTTTTCAACATTTCAACATATTAAGAAAAACTTGCATTAGTAGCATCATTTCAACAATTTTTGTATTCAACTCACTTTAGAACAAACTTTTGCATGATACTGTATCTTATGCTATATAATGTTATGATAACAAATTTGTTTATTATTGTATTTTGGTTAAAGTATGTAGATAATTTGGTTCTTGCTTCACAATTACAGTATACTCAATTGTTTTAAAATTTCTTGTGACTTCAGAAATATTTGCTATATTTAAGAGTTGATACAATGTTTTTGGACTCAGCTTCACAAAAAAATCAGACTTGTTTTAACACTACTAGTTAGGGAAAGTGTCGCAAAACAAAGCTATGGCCATTTTTTTGATTGGTTGTAAAAATAAATCCTTTGTTTATTAAAGTTAAATTTTATATCACGCTACACGATGCACGGTCTATTATTTGAAAGTTTCAATAGCGTCTATACAAAAATGTAAAATGGTTATTAGCTGATTGGTTATTAGCTAGATGACACATTCACTTTAAGGAATTTGTAGAAAGTGTTTGTAGATTGTTCTAACGGCAAAAAGGGTCTTGCTGGCCCTAGATAAATCTGCTAAATTACTATATTCATCCGAATCTATGAAAATAAATAAATGAATCTGTCAAGATTCGAGGCCCTACATAAATCTCCTAAATTATATGTTAACTCTAGTTTAACTTATAAAAATAAATAAATGAATCTGTCAAGATTTGAGGATCTTACCTTGTCTGCTAAAGATATGTCACTTTAAAGAAAAGGGCAAAATACAGACTGGAATAAAAGGCCCATATCTCCTTATCTATCTAAATGAACAAAGAACAACACTCATCTAGTTCTTTATGTAATTTGGAGAAAGAAAAAAGAGATTGTATTTCTTGGCTAGTGTTTCGCAGACTGATATTTTTCCGCCATTATACATTATTCCTTGTTTCTTCAGAGTTAAGATTGAACGTCATGGTAAATTAGATTTCACAAATATGATCATAGAGCCAGGTTTGAATCACCAAAAGAAACCTTGGACTGTAAAAGAATTTATACAGTCACACTGGTCATTAGCACCAGTAACGATTCAAAAAGGCAGCTGTAATAATACTGATGGAAAAGATAACAATAACATTGATATTATATCGGAAACATTTCAAGCAATAGAAAAATACTCAGTCGCAGTGCGTATACAATAGTTTTTTTTTATTTTTATATTTTTTATAGTCATTATCCATCCAAATCAAATTGTTTCAACGATAGTTGTTCAAAATAAAAATAAAGAAAAGCTATTGCCTGGTTTAAAGTTTATTTCAAGGTTTTTCTTTTATTGGCTAATAATAGTTCATCTAAATTCTTTTAGAAGCTACAAAAACAGAATATTAATTATATCAATTAGCTTCCCACTAAAGTCCTTTAAACGAAAGTTTTTTTTCTCAGTTGTTCAACATAGTGTTAAGAACATTGCTTGAGGTTAAAATGCCTGTCTGTCTAGAAAACTAATTTTCAAGTCATACTCCATAATAAAATTCTTGATTTCATTTATAATATTTAATATTTTCAATTTTTGTTCAATAAGAATGCTTTTCATGTGCGGTTTTGATACTTTTTTGATTTGTTTTAGAATTTTAATGAAGTTGTATTATTCTATTTTTTAGTTTACTTTTAATATCGATTGTGCTGGTCAAGAAGGACTCTACAATCTTTACTTTCATAACTGTGATAATTATTTAAGAGAGGGAGATGTCAATGTTTATTTTGAGGTATGTTGATCTGTTTTTACTCTTTATAGGGGAACTGAAGGCAAAAGTTTTTATATGTTTTGTTTTTTCTTTATCGCTTTGTCTGTAGGTATAACTTAACTTCAGTTTTTTCAGTTTTAAACAAAGTTTCTGCGAGTTATAGCATTTTAAATTTTCGGATTTGTGACATTGTAGGTGCGAGACAAAAACTTAGATATGATTTGAGTATGATACATCAAGTACTTTTTCACTAACTTTTATTACTAAACAAGGGATTGATTACCAGTGGACTCCCAGGGGAAATTATTTTTGAAAAGGATGAAAAGAAAATGACAATAACGGAGATCATAGGTTCGTACCCCACTTGGCCAGAATTTCTGCATATCTCTCCATATATAATATATTAAGAATTACAAAATTAGACTTTTTGACAAAGCAATTAAAATAAAGATATGTCTCATAGTTACTTAAATACTTAAAAGTTATCTATGTTTCATTTTTATTTTTATTGTTCTCTCTATAGCCATTTGAAGTCATATTTCAGCATAATTTCAACATAAATTTTCGCACCTGTAAACAGATGCTTTTCCTGGGCTAACAAAACAACTTTGGAGTTTTTCGTTATGTTAGTAATTATCTTTAATATTTATCTCTTATGTTAGTATTATTCTTTATTGTTATATTTAGCTTGATTTGGTGGAGCATAATGATAAAACTTATTTATCAGCAGGAGAGGTATATGTATTTTATTTTTGTTAACTTTATTGTGAATTATCATTCGTACTAGTGCTTCAGTAGTGAAAATAAAGATTAGCAAAGAATTAGAGTAAACAATAGTTGTACTTTGTAGTAAGCAAATAATACAAAATACAGTTTAGATTGCATGCCTGATTACCACTACAAAATGCAGTGTAGATTGCATGCCTGATTACCACTATTGTGATGCATGAAAAAAAGAAGCATTGTTTCTTCTTTTCTCATATATGTTTTTGAATTGAAGTATTCAAGTGCATACTATTTATTTTAGATCCCACTTCCTGTAATGTATGGCTTCATGAGCTGTGCTTTTTTCACTATAGCTTGCTACTGGATATGCTTTCTAAGAAAATACAGGTAAAAGAAATTCAATATTCAAACTAGTTCTATACTCTCTCCCGTAGTGTTGTTTTTCAAGTTTTTTTTCAGTAGGCAGAGTAATTTTTAAATTGGTTGACTAGACTGTTCAGCTTTAGTTGGACCCCCGGTTTCACCAAGGGGTCCTCCCTTCGTCTGTTTGTTTGTTTGTTTGTCCGTCTGTCGGTAACACACAGATCTCAGGAACAGCTCATTAGTTTTTTCTAGAAATGGAAACAGGGTCAAAAAGTCAATTTTGGTCCAAAAAATGACAGTTTTTTGAATATCTCAAGATCCGATTGTTAGATCTTTTTAATATTTTGTACAAAGTTAAAGGGTGATATATGTAAAAAACTGACATGGGTGTCATGTTACCGAAAACTTCTGTTCCATTGAAATAGGGATCAAAAGATCAAATTTTTACCAGCGGTTTGTCTGTAACACTCAGTTCTCAGGAACTGCTTGTTAGTTTTTTCTGATTTTTTGCATGAAGTTAAAACATAAATATAGATAAGTGACGAAGCCCGATTTTTTTTAGAAAACTCTTGTTGTCATGGAAACAGGGTCAAAAGGTCAATTTTGGCCCAAAAAATGACATATTTTAAATTTTTTTTTTTAAATATCTCAAGATCAAATCATTAGATATTTTTAATATTTGCACAAAGTTAGAGGGTAATATATGTCAAAATTGAGGTAGGTGTCATGTTGTCGTAGGGGTTAAAAGATCAAATGTTTACCAAACTCTTCAAGAGTTGTTAAAAAAAATCTGAGGGTCTATTAGTAATTAATTCCTTGTTTTGTTTTATTTGGTTTTGGGCTACTGTAATTCTTGTGTTTTACTCCCGGCAAATCCTAATCTTAAAAAAAGGTTAAAAACACTTTGTGAGAATTGATATTAGAAACTTTACTTGTGTAATAAGAAATTACCATAATAAATTATTTTTGTTGAATAGGAGTTGGTCATTCAAAATCCATTGGTTAATGGCTGGTTTGGTTTACATCAAATCTATTTCTGTTGCGTTTCATGCTGTATGTATAATAGTTAAAAAATTGCTCTTTTCGACTGTGCTTTTCCATAATTTTCTGTGAAATGAAGGAAAGTCCTGTAGTGAGTTAAGCAGACTCAAAAGTAAGTTTTAAGTAAGTTTTGGTCAAAAGTAATATATAATACTTAAATGCCTCAAAAAGCTCTTTTAAATTTGTTGTAAACATACAATCTATTTCATAAATATTGCAGTCTATTTCATGAGAGGCGAGTAATCACTATTGGACACACTCACACTCCCCCAACGTTGCTTTTTATAGCTCACCTAAAAAACATTTACAGGATTTTACTTTCTTCCAACAGCTAAGTCAAGAACTTTGTCTAATGCTTGCCATGTATTCACAGTATAAGTTGTTCACATCTCTCATAGTTAAGTAATCCAATGTCTGCCTTGCCAAAAAAGTCTAATATTAAGCAGGTTGTATGCCAATAACTTATTGCATAATTTTTCCTGCTTTTTTACTTCATATCGTCATTTGTAAACTTTACAATTTTGATGAGTCAGTGTTTAGTAATACAATTATGGCAGGCGACTATTTCCCGTGTGGTGCTATAGACTTAAAATAGTAGAAACATGCCATGCTATTACAGAGGCTATGTATAGTAATTTTTAAAATTAACTCGAACTGGTCAGATTATAGGATCGGAGAATGGTTTTAAATACCAGGGTTAAAAGGGTTAAAAAACAAAAATGCACAACAGAAAACAATGGTGATTTTTCAAAATTGCAAATTCTTCTAAGTGTTGTTGCTTAGAATTTCTGAAGAGGAGTTTCTATGAGGTTTCTATGTATGGTTTGTTGCTTTGATTTTGGATTTTAATACATCCACACTCCTTTTAATTGTTCTACGTTAAAGTAATCAAAACGATTTATTGATGTAATGTTTGTTGCAATTTCATTTAGATAAATTATTATTACATTGGAGTGGAGGGACTTCATGTTCGAACATGGGCAATAATATATTACATGTTACATTTGTAAGTTGTCTATCATTACTTAATCTAGGCTAAAACAGAGTCCAGATTTCCAACTATAAAAATGTGTTATACTACTAAAAATAAATTTTAACTATTATAGAAGTGACCTTTTTGCAGTCATATCCTGATCAAATTTAGTCAAAGATTCGTTCGACTCATGATTTATACAACTTTTTTCTCATACTTTTGCAAAGATAGAGTCAAAGGAACTCTACACTGCCTGGAACTACCCAACCTAGTATCATTTGGCAAATGATGCTTATATTAACCTCTTAACCTACTAGTTTTTATCATCTGAATCATTATACTTTTAGAGATATTATCTCAAATTTATTATTTTTCAGTGCCCTTAGCTATTAATCACGGACAAAATTTTTGGCAAAAAAAACATTTGATTTTTGATTTACATTTTATTTATTATTAAAGATATTTATTATTAGACCTTAAGAGAATCATTATTTTCTTCTAGACTAAAAGGAGCATTGTTATTCACTACTATTGTGTTAATTGGCACTGGATATTTTTTTGTTAAACATGTTTTATCAAAGAAAGAGAAAAATTTATTTATGATTGTTATACCATTACAGGTTTGATCATTATTCTGTTTGTTTATTTGTATGACAAATGAGTTGTTTCTGGAAAGAAACTTAACCATGCTGTTTTTTGTGTGTCAAATATATTTTTAACATGTCATTAAGGTTTACTGTTAAAGTTGATTTTAATACATAAAAAGAAGTTTGTTTTTCATTTATATTTTTAAAAGTGCTGAAAAGTGCTATTTTTAAAATAGTAATCCCTAATTTGTCTCAAAGCATCGATTTTTTTATGATATGATATGATATGATAACGTGTGTCTTAGTATGAGAGTCGATATCAGCCCATAACCTTTTGACCTGTATGAAAACAACTAGTACTTGAAGTTTAGCTACTCGTATTGGTAATGATAGTAACTCATCTTGTGTTTTTAAAATCAAACTATTTTTAAGAAATAAAAATACTAGAAGTGAATTCATTTTTAAAGGAAAAACAAAACGATGATATTCTTGTCTAATTCTAAAAATTAATTCGCTTTTAGTATTTTTATTTCTTATTAAATTATATGTTTGAATCAACATTTTTCAAAGTATTTTTCTTTATGTTTTAGATCATAGCAAACGTTGCACAAATTATGATAGAATCAACAGAAGAAGGAGATGCTTCATATAAAACATTAATATCCTTTCAACTACTATTTATATTTCTTAGATTAAAGATGTTACTGAAATATTCTTATTTAAATGCTGCTCTGCTATTCGTTCCTTAAAGGGGACTTCAAGATCTTTTTATTTGTAGAAAAAACTTCAGAGATTAAAGTGACAGGGCCTTGAGTATTTACTTGAATACTTACCAATACTTGAATGAAAATCTACTGCAGAACTGTGAAAGGTTTACATAGGTTTTCAATATCAGGTTGTTTTTATTCCTGTTACTTAAAGGGATTCCGAGGTGACAAGATAAGTTAGGCTCAGATTAAAGAGCTTCAGAAATAAATATCAGTGCTTTTTATTTCATGGAAAAAGCTCTTTTCGTTCTCAAGATATCTTAATTTTAAGTTTGCAAATTCAGCCATTTTGGATAAACAAAAATGTCAAAAATACGATGAAAATTCGATGACTTGAATCTGGTCTTTTTCATTTTTTTGGATAACTATGTCATCACAAGTGTATAAGCCAAACACTAAACATTGTATAATTCAAAAAATACAATAGGTATACAATAGATCATTAATGTAATGATAATAAAAAAGATGCTATCTCAAAAAACAAATTACGTATCACTAGAACCAGACCTTTTTGTATTTTTCTTTTTGGAAAAGAGCCTGGATCTAGCGATCACTAACGTTTTTTATAAAATAGGGAATTTTTTTATAATCGTTTCATTAATATGTCCTACACATACCAAGTTTCATGTTCATAACTTCTGTACTTTTAAAATGAATTATTCAATATTTAGTGATTTGCGCTTATACACTTATTTGCTTATAGTTATCCAAAATATTGAAAAGGACTGGATTAAAGTCATCAAATTTTCATCATATTTTTGACATTCTTGTTTATCCAAGATTGCTGAAAACTTAAAATTAAGATATCTTGAGAACGAAAAGAGCTTTTTCCATGAAATAAAAAGCACTGATATTTATTTCTGAAGCTCTTTAATCTGCACCTAACTTATCTTGTCACCTCGGAATCCCTTTAAGTACATAGTTTTTCTTTAATCTAAATCATGTGTATATTTGTTCTCTTGTAAGTAAGTTATTTTATCAAAAATCATGGTCCACACATACTATCTTAAGTAATGTTCCTCACACAATGGCAACACATACTACAGTTAATATTATTCCTCACACTCTGTTCACACGTTACTTTTAATATTGTTTCAGAGTGTTCACACATACTACCTGTAATATTGATTCACAGTGTTCACACCTACTACTCTTATATTCCCCACACAGTGACAACCATGCTACCTTTAAATATTGTTTCTCCTTAACCACTTGCTTACTCTCAGATAACCACTGGTGTAGATTTACTATGTTGTGGTGCCATCTTACTCCCAGTTGTTTGGTGAGTACATTTTACAAGACAGAAGTTTGATTCTTTGTTGTACTAGCCTAGATGCTCGATAGATAACTCATTTCCTAAAGCTAAAGAACTGCAAACTTTAAAGAAAGTAAATATAAACAGAAAACTGCTTTATACTACTTTTTCGATATGAATTTATTCAATATAATTATTATTTTTTCCTGTTTTTCTTCCTAAAGTTACCTTGTTGTTGAGATTTTGTAGTTTTTTGTTTTTTTATATTTAGGTCAATCAAACATCTATCTGAAGCAGCAAAAACAGATGGCAAAGGTAAATAAAGATTCGAGCTGTTGTCATAAATATATAAGTCTATCAGCTTAACCCTTTAACCCTATGGGTGGGTTATTTTATGGCCAAGACTGGGTGGGGCAGGGTAAAATTACCCCATATCTAAATTTTACTGAGTTAATGTAATGATTATAAGAGCTGAAATTTCGCTGAAACACAGCTAATACAATGTAGTTTTGGTAAATCGAAAACAACTTATTATAAGGCCTTGTATATTTCTATAAAATGGCTATACATTTCATGACATCACAGTTCTGTACAATCCGGGAGTTAACTATATTTCTGTAAAACGTAAAAAAGCTGATAACTTTGGAACGAAAAAAGATTTTGACATGAAATAAAAAAATTATTTAATCTAATTAGATGGTCTTTCATGTCAGACAAAAAAATTGACGTCGTACACAACCTTTAATCAGATTTTTTTTATTGTTTTAGCTGCGATTAGTTTACAAAAACTTAAATTATTTCGTCATTTTTATGTAATGGTAAGTAATGTTTTTGGATCCCTGTTATAAAATATTGTTAAAAATTTAATTTCAGGCTGTTTTTATTTTTGAAAATATAGAAATCTTATTTATTCGTAAGGGGAATTGACTTACTTAAATCAATGGTACAGCAGCAAAGTGCGCTTTTATGGTATAAACATATTAACATATTTATAAGGAAATAGAAAAAAAAAGAAGTTTTTTGGAAGCTTTTTATAATAGTTTTTATTAAAGTAAAAAAAGTTTTCTACTTCAACGGAAGATTTTTTTACAAACTCACTTACCGTAATAAAATATTGCTTAATCATAGAAGTTTGTTTTAGTAATTTTTTTAGTACACATCCATACTCCTTTAATGTTCTTATTAACCTTCTTTCAGTTGTTACAGTTTATAAATGTTTATAAAAAGTATAAATATTTTTAGGAAATATTGTTGAAAATTATAAATTAAATTATAATTTTTAGCAATTACTTGATTTCCAATGTTTTACTTATAGATTGTTGTGTATATATATTTTACTCGCATCGTTGTTTATCTAATCAAGGTATGATATTATTTAACAAATTTAATTTCTTCATTATTTTGTGTACTCCCATGTTTCATATCCTTCTTTCTCAAAGTAGATGAAAAAAAGTTCTTCTAAATTGTTAAGTGTACTTACTCCCATGTCCCATAAGCTATTCTTCCTCAAGGAAGATGAAAAAAAAGTTCTTCTAAATTGTTAAACCAAAACTAACTCAAATCTAAGCAAGAACTATTAAGTTTATCTGCTTAAGATTTATAATCGAAAAGCACCCAATGATATCATTATACATTGTCATTGTTGTCAGCAAGAAATTTTATTAGATTACTTAAAAGTTTGTTAAAATTCTTAAGTATTTGTTATTGTTTTTACTGGTTTCTGTTTTACTCTGATTTCTATTTGGTAATTGTTGTAATAATATTATTTTACTTGCTTTACTTACGCGTGTGAATTCAAATAATTTTAAGTCGCCAATTTCTTGTATTTAAGATCAGCATTGGATGTTTTGAGGTTGGCTATAGGTCGGCATTTGCCTTTTGTCTGTACATCACAACATGAATTCAACAACTTTTCATTAAACTAGAATAGAGTTTAATGGTTTAAAGGTAATCCGAGGTGACAAGACAAGTTGGGCTCAGATTAAAGAGCTTCAAAAATAAAAATCAGATCATTTTATTTCATGAAAAATGCTCTTTTCGTTCTCAAGATATCTTAATTTAAAGTTGCATATTCGGAAATATAGAAAACTAAAAATTTCAGGAAAAA
>JAYJMI010027786.1:0-23291 GCA_036873855.1 Sarsia tubulosa
ATGAAATAGGATTATTTTGAGTTAAAAACGATTTTTAATTGATGTTATATTCAGAACAAATATAAATGAATGCAATAGGAGTGTTTTAAATACTGACATTAGTGATTTTATTTTTAAATAGTTATATTAAACATCCAACTACAGATCACCGTGCAACCTTTGTTAAACATATTTTTTATTTTGACTATTTTGGTTGTTCTTTTAGATATATCTTACTTTAATGTGGGTAAATAAGTATAAGGATCTGGGAACGAGTATAGACAGAAATAACACTCTCGTGACTTTGTGTTTGATGAATGTAAATACTAAATTATTTACAAAAAACTTTCTTTAATATCCCTAAAAACTTTGCCTTGGAAATAGATAACTCCAAATGTATGATAAAACCATTTGTGAATAAATAGGAATACTTAATCATTTAAACAAATGGAACAGAATATTTGAATTTTGAAATAGTAAACAAATAAATGACGAGAATGGAAAAACAACGTATGGCAGTAGAGCATGTATGTAAGTAAATTACATAAACTTTATATATTTCGCAGAAATACCAATAGTGGCACAATTGATAACTACTTAATTTATTTTATAAATGATATCATAAAATGTCTGCTGCCACTTATATTTCTTACTATTATTTTACTAGAATTTATTACTCTCTTATTTCTTATTATTAATTTACTAGAATTTATGAAAACAGTGAATAAGTAGAGCCCTAAAAATTGATTCAGGGCTATGCTTTCATGTAGATTGTATTAATTTTGAACTTGTCCATGATTATAGCTTTAGTTGCTTGTAAGAATAAGGAAAGGTTGTAATAAGTATAGGTTAAACAAATTTACTTATAATTAAAAAGAAATCCTTAAAAATATTTTATTTGTAATTTTTGATGTGAGTAAAATATATCGAATTGATAATTTGAAAATATAAAATGTTTAAAAGCGTCACACATGCCGATCTACCAATCACAACAATACCACCAACCACGATATTATTATTTGAAAAATTAAAGAATTATCTTTGAGTAAGGTAGGGTAAATATTACTATGGCAACAGCAGAATACAAATTTAAGTAAAGATAAGTTAGAATAGTAGCCAATTCAGTTCCCTTGGAAACAACAATTGAACATTCGTTGAAAATTGAAATTTAATTGTGTTGAATTGGTTAAAGATTGCACACCAATTATCTCCATGGTGGATATAAACAACCTAATTAGAACTCTATTGGATACATAAATGTTACCTTGTATATATTTTAGTTGGCAAAACAAAATAACAATATTTTAAGTTACCAAACTAACTTATCATCGAAAAAACGTGAATTACAGCACGGACTGTCTTATTATTATTCTGTCGTGTCATATTCCTGGATTTTTCTTTCGTGATATAAGTTATTTTAGTTTCCATATGCTTAAGTGAAATTCAATACAAAAACGGGTATAGACCACAATTTTTTTGTTCGAGTACACGCATTGTTCGAGTGCGTGCATTGTTCGAGTACACGTATTGTTCGAGCAATAAGCACATTGAACGTTATAGTTTTTCCCATACAGACGATAAAGTACAATTGATCCAGATATCGTTTAAGTTTAGAAATCCAAGTTTACAACAGTTTAAAAAGACAATGCCAATAAATGGTTTTATTTTTTGTCAATAATAACTTTCCGCATAAATGGATGTCAGTATAACTAGTGAAGTTATGTGAGGTAGATCATTTGCAAATACGTAGAAAATATTGCCGTTCAAGGTGCTATTTATGATAAAATCATTTATTCCCCGTATACTTTTTTACAATATCTTTTCAATAAAAATAAAAACAACAACAAATTTTGTTGCAAGTATTACGTTTATGAGAGAAAAAAAGTTAAAACAAACATAACAGTAAACTAAATTGTAACCGCTTTAAAGCTTAAAAGTGTTTACTGATTTTCAAAGGAGATTATTTAAAAGTGCCACTCATCTTTGCCAGTGTACTGGCGTTACTACGCACACTATTGACTTTTATTACTAAGCCCTTTGAAATTCAAGCTTTGTGATTGGTTGCTTTTTTGAAGAATTAACGACAAGCATAAGTTTTAACAGTGGGTAAAAAGTTGAAGATAATAAACTTTATAAAACTATATAAATTTATTGGATTGCGAGAGCATGTGTAACATCGAGATAGTAAAATGATTTAAGAGCTTAGAACGCTAAATATAAAGTGTAATGAATTTTTAACATAGTTTATAAGTAGAGAGAATGTTTGAGATTATTCTAGGGATATTTATTGACTTATCTCTGTATTGACATAAAGTTAATCGTTGAACTAACCAAACAAAAGTGATAACTTATTCTACGCATTGACGCCATTGAGAACTAAGCAGATTTTAATAAAACAAAATAATTGTTATATAGAATAATTAGGTGCAATTTGAATTAAGATTGAGTTTTTTTAATTAAAAGATTCGATCAAATGAAATATTTTCCTTCTTGCGACGAAGATACAGGTAAAATGAAGGTTTTATTTTGTTGTTATTGAAGTTTTGTTATCACAGGTCCTTCTTTCTATTAATAAAAGATACCTTAAATATTATATTAACCAGAAATGGATCTAATATTGTGTCACTTATAGAAAAATATGTGTCCTAATATATATGAGATCATAAAAGTTTGAATTTTAAAAGGGGAAAAATAAATTTTAAAACTATTACAATTTTTAAAATTACAAACTTTTTTGGACTTTTAAATTAATTAACTTTTTGGACTTACAAATCAAATTAATTAATATGCTTAGCTGCAAATTGTTTTTAAATTAGCCTGTGTCTGTTTTTTTTAACCAAAATAACCGCAGACTAACATAATAATTTCGTCATAGTTTTATGGAGACATTAGCTCAAGCTGATAATGTATAGAAGAGAGGCTACGAAACGAATGGCTGACGCGTTTCACAAGGTTCTTATCGGTAAAACAGGAAATATTAATCATTAGTTTATCATTAGATAATATTCATTGCTAGCTGTGAGTGTGGCGAAGCTAACATAAACATTACAATATATAACAGTAAATAACAGTAAATAAAATAAAATGAAATTCAATGTCTGTTCAAAAATTATGTTCACTAGAATTCTTTTGCCAAATAGAGGCAAGCTATTTAATAGCAACTGATTTGTTTCTACTCAAAAGATAATCTAGCCAACATAATACTTGAATAGAATAAGCTGTAAAAAAATTAGTGCAAAAAGGTTTAGTTATAGTTTTACAGTCACAGTTTTGCAGACACGGTTTTACAGCTGTAAGCTTAAACGGTTGTAGTTTCACAACTTAAGTAGGAAAATGTTGAATAGGAATGGAAACCAATGTTTGCTCATATAAAAAATTATCGGCAAAATAATATGGAAGGTGTAGGTGTCATCTAAAACCAGACTTATTTTCACTATGGTATTATGTTAGACAAAAAATTTATGTTTTATAAATTTATCTGACCAATGTATGAATGGAGACCTTGGTTACGGCTTAGTATGTGTTGGAATTAAAAAATTGCTGACTGAGCAAAAATAGATATCAAGAATGATACATCTAGACACTATAAACAGCATCGTTTGTGGAGAGTCTTAGAAAAGATCTATCTGCTGCACCTAGTCAATATGAGCAAATACATGCGAACCACGCTAAGATGGAGAGAAGAGAGATGGAGAGCCGTAACCAACTGAAACTTCATGGTTTAACTTAATATAGTGAAAATTAGTCTGGTTTAAGGTGATGCCGACCTCCCATATTACCTTCTCAATAAGAGCTATTCCTCGGTTTTATTATTAACAGGCTCTTTTTCCTAGATCTGTTTTTAAAGGTGTTGTGCCTTCTCTATGACAGTTTTTTTTGTATTCATATGTAGGCATATTTGCATTACGACGTCACAATTTATTTAAAATAACTCTTTTCTTGCCTTAATTAAAAACTTAATTATATTCAATTTGCTTATTAGATCAGTTTTTGTTTAATTTTATTAAAATCAGTTTTTAACGCCCAGTCAATGTTTTAGTGGAAGAAATTTACAATAGCTACTTTAGTGAGAGAAACTTTCGCGGGGAGAAACTTTCGCAGTTTGTCTCGCGAAGTTTGTCTCGCGAAACATTCTTTTTGAGCGATCAATGAAAATTTTTGCATGACGTTTAAAAGCCTTAAAGGTACATTACCGAATTTTTTCAATAGCCTAATATACAGATCATACTGGCTTTAGTAAAATTTGAAAAAAAAATTCCACAATTCCTTTTTGTTCTCTAGTTATGGCTCAACAAAATCCTATTTTACAACTGTAATTTAGAATTTTTTATTATTATTCTTAATTATAATTTATAAAGTATGCTCAAATATGCTCAAATATAGGATTTGCGTCTCGCATAACTTTTGAATGAGATTGAATTTTTTGATGGGGTTTTCAGTTCATGTTCTAAAATTAGCTGGTTTTTCTACAAAAAAACAAAAAAATTCGCGGTAATGTACCTTTAACTTGCTAGTTTTTGTAAATTTTTATCTTGATATTGGTTTGTAACACTAAAAAAACATTAAAAAATCGGCTTTTAGCTTATTTTATATTGGAAAAGTAGGTAAAATATATTTCTACGAAATAAATTTTTACAAATCTCGAGATGATATGACAAACCGCGAAAGTTTATCCCCGCGAAATCTAAAAACTTCGCTGGTTGCTCCGAACCGCGAAAGTTTCTCCCCACAAAATTTTGTTCCATTAAAGTACACGACAGCTGTATTGATCCAAGTATTATGCAGTAATTGTGCAGTTATTAATATCAGATTATGTACTAGTACTTGAAGAAAGAATATAGAACAAAGAATTTGTTAAAAGCAATATTCTGAATATCTTAAGAGATTTAGTGCAAATAATGCGTTTGTTTAAGTAAATTATATATTTTGTTAAAACACATAGCATTTTCTAAAAGTAGAGTCAAAGACCCCATTACTAAGTCCTGTGATCTCACTGATAAAGATTTACAATCTTCATTTTATCTAGCAGATTAAAACATTAGATATAGGAAGTATGAACATTACCACAGATGTAGTGACGTCACCGTGCAATCAACTTATCACGTCATTACAGCTAGATATACCATGGTTTTTAATTACAGAGATTTGCAAGGAGGCAAAAAACCAACATGATGAATTTTCAATGGCTTTTAAAGAAGCTTGTTGTCATAACTCAAGTATGCCTACTCAAAAAGCAGAATACCATGAAGTGGCTAGCTTTGTTAAAAACACGTGCTTTGATCAAACATTAAACATGTCCGAGGAGTTACGCTATGAAATCTGTAATATGACTGAATACCACATATTCTACAATCCATTTGAAGTTTCTCTGTTTGCGTATTTATTTCTATTACTTTTACTCCCGATCGGTTTACTTGCAAATATTTTGATCATACTAACAACTTTACGATATAAAAAATTGCAAAATGCGACTGGATATATGCTATGTAATTTAGCTTTTGTAGACTTGCTCTGCATTGTTCAAATGATGGCTTATTTGTTAGTAACGACAAAGTATCACATCTCACCATTCTCTGCTCTGTATTTTACCTTCTCTTCACTTGATATATTCATTGGTTCTGCTTCATTACTCAGTGTTACGGTAATAACTTTGGAGCGAGTTTTTGCAGTATCAAAACCGTTACTTTACAGAACAGTATTTACGAAAAGACGCTGCAAGAAAATGATCTTATCAATTTGGTTATTTTGTTTTCTACTTGGTACACTCTCAATGGTACGATTTTGGGTACAAACAAGAACATACGAAGAAACAATATTTTACTGTGCTATAACATTATCGTTTTTTATACCATGTCTTATTGTGATCACCTCGTATCTTAAAATTGCTTACATTGCGTTTAATAATCTAAGCGCTGAACGTCAGATGAAACAATCTCTGGTGTATACAATCACTTCGGAAAGTTTTAAAAGACCAAAAAAGAATGTTTATGCTCGTGAAATTAAATTAACATTGAATTTAACAATAATGACGATACCGTTTGTTTTTGGATGGGGATACTTTATGGTGGGTAACATATACGAAGCCATTACGCATACATCAATAACTGGAGTTGAAAACTGGTTTTTAAATACTTTACCATTTTTGATTTCGTGTATAAATCCGCTATCTTATATATTTTTCACACGAAACTTACGAAAACAATCTTTACATATTTTGAGGTCAATGTTTTGTCGTTGTATGTCAAAAGAACCGACCTGTAATTACAACTCTTCGTTATTTGGGAATGAAAGCAGTTATATAGAACGCAGTGTGTAACTCTACTCTTAACGAAAGACATTGTTTAGAATGAAGTGTGCAACTCTACCCTTAACGAAAGACTATTTGTAGATCGCAGAGTGTATCTCTACCCTTAAAGATAGACGATGCAGAGAATGAAGTGTGTACTATATTGTTAAATAGAATATATAATAATTAAATGGAAGAAAACATTGGACGCAGTTTGTAATTGTATCAGTAAATATAATAATTGCGTTGAACGCAAACAGTAACTCTACCATTAAATAAAGTGGTTGAATCAAAGAAAATGTTTGCATAAAATGCAACGTGTAAATGTGCCATTAATCTGACTTTTACTGTTGGTTTGTAGTCTTCAATCAAGAAAAATGTACTTTGTATATATGACCTATAAGTAAATTTTGTTTAATGTGAGAATTTAGTTGAAATTGTATAACCATGTACCCAAGGTATAATCGAATATTTTGTAAATATACTCCGAGCTATAAAATGTTTATTTATAAAAAATATTATATATTAACCTATAAGAATTTTTCGAATTTTTCAATTTTCTTTCTTTTTTATTGCTGCAAGCTTGATTGTAGAAACCTTTAATACCTACTTAACTTGGAAGTAAGGATATATTTTTGTTTGGGTAGATTATTCACTTTATAATTTTACGCAACTTTTAAACTTAATTTAAAATCAAAGTTACTTACTGAGTATGGTGTCAAATATTTCACAATTTCGATAAAACACTTATACAGTTAAAGTATCGCTAGAATATATTAAATAGTAAGACAAAAATCTGGAAATGGTAACAGAGATAGCAAAAACCGAAGTAAAATGTTTCTTTTAGTATTGTGTTTGAAAAGTATTAGGACTGTTGTTTATTCCAATATTGCGGACCTGCATAGAGTGTTTGCTATAACTAAAAAAAGAGATTTTGCAATATTATGGCATAAAATATCAAATAAAATCAACAAAGAAAGATTTGATCCGCGAAATTTAACGTATTACTTGCAACGCGTTTACATTTTTGGAAAATTAACGCTAATTGCATGAAATAATCAAAAACAATTTAAAGAAAATTAAAGTTTAGAATATACAAATATTTATTCACTAATTAATGTTTGTAATATCCTTATTCAGATATCGGTGACGTAAAATTAAACCCATATATTGCGAAGAAATATATATATATATACGACTAGGTAATCAGAAATAAAAATTCACTTTTAGAAAAAAAATCACTTTTTAGTATATTAGCTCTATTTTACATATTGAGCACTCTTACATAAAGAAGTTTCACGACTATATATTGAAAAATATTTTTAAGAAGATGAACAACAAACGACAATTTATTCTTATATCTTATATATTGAAGAATATTTGACCTAGAACTATTATTGACTTTATTTCTTTGACCACTTTCATAAACACTAATATCGATTACAAATCGAGCTGTCAAACATTTTACATTCCTTGTCTGTTTATACTTCCTCTTTGTTAGAATCGTAACAAACAAATGCGCTGGAGAGCACTTGATAAAAGATAACTTGAGAGAGATGAAATAGATTGTTGGAAATAGTAACAATTTTGAAATTTGTGATTTCTATCTTGATGAAAAGGATCAACATAATGAGATATTTGTTTATTTTTACATTTTATCAAGATCGAAATATTGGAAAATATCCTTTTTATCATTACAAATGTATCATTTTGAATTTGTCAGACATATTGCACAAATCATCGATATAGTGAATGAAAAGTGAAGAAACTAACGCAAAAATTTGCATAATGGAAAATTACAACAACTCCAAATTTATCTTCGCCTTGATTAGAAAAAAAGCAGTCTTCTTTTAACTTTTAACTAGTCTACTGTCTAATTTTGTTCAATTTCTGAGGAAATTATTGCTCTAAGTAAAAATTGTATACAAATTTTAAAAAGTTATCGAATGCTTTAATTGTCATTTGCTAAATCAGGTCTTTAAAATTCTGCGCCTGATAAAAGTCGCATTTTATATAAGAAATTTAAGACAATCAATGCTATATTTGTCACCATAAAATCTTTTAGTATGTTTTCTATCTTTTATCCATAGCATATAAAAAGAAGTGATATAAAGTATAAAAATCAAAAATCGATGCTATTCCCCTCTTTATTAATTTCATGTTTCAACTTTTAGTTGTTTCAACTTTTAGTTGTTTCAACTTATGGTTGTTTCTACATTTAATGACAAAATTATGAATCAGTTGATGTTATTAAAATTTAAGTGCATAAGATCATGTATGCTTCATGTAAACTTTCTTTCTTAATGATGGATTAATCTGATATCTAATTTTACATTTTATCATATTATCCCAAAAGTGCTGTTTTATCAATGTATTGTTTTACGTTGATGTTGATATACGTCTACATTACTTCTTTGTGTATAATGTGTGAATTAAATGAATGAAAAACTAGGACAGGCTGTATCAGTTTACAGAATAGGTAACATATTATAGTTTAAAATTTTAGGAATTCTTTTAATGCAAGCAAAGGTTTTGATCATACATTTTTTGATAAACATATTACACCAATTAAGTTGCATATCTGTATGATATAAATAAGAATCTAGCAACATAGATATCCACAATCTTTTTTAAAAATTATTTGGTTTAGCTAGCAATTTTGAATATTTTGATAATTAAAAAGATATGCTGTAGCCTCTGTAGAATGGGTTAGTGCGTTCTACGGAAAATAGAAAAAAAATTATATATCCAGGCCTGACTTAACGGCGCACAACAACGCTAATAAAAACATCCTTTTTCTTTTAAATGTTTTTTATTTTTTAGTCTTTAATCTCATAGTATTAATGCATAACAAATTTTAGTTTCAGAATTTAAAAATAGTAAGTCAATTAACATCTACATCATTTCGTACATAGTTGTCCAACGTCACTAAATGTTAAAGATATGAAGCTACATATCTCTATATCAAAAGTTTCTCCGTGCCTCGAATCATTCTAGCATCTTTGATAAAAAAACACAAAAATGGAGATAAGATTATATAAAAGGGGGTTATAAACAGTGTTATTGTTTATTTCTTGAATATTTTAAAAAAGGTGAAAAGTATGTGAAACTTATACTAGTTTCAGGCCCTCGAAACATTTTAAAGGTCTCCGTTTTTCTTTTTTCTCTGTACACGTAGCAATAGTTTTAAACAGTTATTTGCTTCTTCTTCATCTAACATTAGAAAATAGAAATTTACTCATAAAACAAACTATAGTATGTGTTTGAAAGGGAAGGGGTAGCTACAATTAAGGTAACAATGTTTTGAGAATATCGAACGTTTTGATAAATATTAGAATTCACCTCAAGTTGGTAAAACCGTTTTAATGATTTAGGAAAGTGCGATCTATTGGCTCGATCTATAGACTCGGTCGACTTATAGATTCGGTCGACTTATTCAACTTCATTTTGAAAGTGTAAATGTTGTTGAAATTGGTAGTTTTTCTCTTTTATTAATTTCTTGATTGTAGACTAAATTATCTTTAGCATTTTCGCTTAGGCACTAAATTTTCAACATAACAAATCTTAACTTTTTAACTTAAAGGTACAGTAAGTGAGATCATTTTTGTGAAAACCTTTTTGAAAATATTTTTATGAATTGTAAACATTATCACCAAGATCAAGTAAATGATTCCAAATTTTGTAGAAAAAATCTGTTTGCTTCTTGATTCATATTACTCAGCGAACTTGAAATACAAATATTTCAAAACCTACAAATAGAAAGTTGCTCAATTTTTTACAGGATACTTAGGAAGAGGTAATCTTTTATTTCTGAAAGTTGCAGTGGACGTTACTGATTTGGCCAAAATCAAATAAATTAGCTGTGCCTTTAAAATAACTTTTTACGACAAAAATGACACATTTAAGCGTGAAAATTATTGTTAAGGTTCTCCCTGCTTGATTTATGTTCGTGATTTAAACCTTCGTGCTGCCCCATCATTAAAACTTGATGTAAATGTATAAGAATACATTATCATTATCAAATGTTTTGTTAGAGCACTGATAAAAGTAAGCATAAATAGATAAAAAGCAGTTAAGATCGTTATCAATATACTTTTTTTCTTTCATAAGCTCTTGTCATTATTTCTGAATTCTTAGTAACTTTCTCAACTTTATTTCTAAATTGGTTATATAGATTCTCAACTGTTTGTATATATGGTGACCTCTTTTACATCTAAAAATTTATTTATTTTATAAACGAATTCACAGCAAATAACAAGATACCAATAAAACTATAGGACAACTTAGATTAGAGCTGATATATAAAAATTAAAGAAATAATTTAGATAACGTTTATATGGATATTATCTGTACTACATTTTTCTATAACTACATATATATCCGTTGCTTTTATTGATGAACAAAAACAGTTTGTTTTGTTTATCCGTTTCATATAAATTATTAATACATGAGAGATGGTATTTAAAAACAAAAGTCTTATTTTTATTATTATTGTTGCTAATTTTTATTTGTTTATATAAAAGAGAAAAGAGATAAATGCAAACTGCATTTGTGTAAAACAAGTCAAAGCTATTGGTTAAGAATGTAAAACAAGTCAAAGCTATTATTGGTTAAGAATGTAAAACAAGTCAAAGCTATTATTGGTTAAGAATGTAAAACAAGTCAAAGCTATTATTGGTTAAGAATGAAAAACAAGTCAAAGCTATTGGTTAAGAGTGAAAAATAACTTATTTAGTTTTTCTCGTTATTTATAAAGGAAATTTAGAAAAGTGAAATATTTCAAATTACAAAAGTGAAGTGATATTTTTCAGTTTAACATTTTATAAGAATTTACGTTGTTTAACATTGCTTGGAAACTTACGGACAAGGAAAGGGGGAAAACAAATGGTGTTTAACCTCAGTTGTATATTATTATTTCTTCTCGCACTTATGTGATTAATTAAAATTTACAGATCAGTAAAGAAAAAAATAATGTTTTCAAGTCAAAAAACGTATAAAGCCATGAAATGATATTTGTTCGTCGAGAGTTTAATTTTATTATTATTTTTCTTTATTTTTGTCATAAGCAAAAGCTTATCAATCTTTTTACCATTTCAGAAAAAAATGAATGTCGTTGTATGAAGTCCTTGTATGCCTACTTGCAAAAATTTCCTTATTCTTAACAATCAAAACAAATAATAAGGAAAAGGAGGAATTCAAATTTTTCATTCATTTTGTATGCAAAATAACTTACAGCATAAAAGTACCATGGTACTTATGGTACTTTCATGCTTACAGTAAATAGTCGTATTCGTATAATATGATTATTTTGCTGAGTTTGTGGCTTTCACGGGTGACAAAGGGACCTAAACTTTCATACTGATATAGAACCAACTTTATAATAACGTTTTGGTAAAAAACTATTTTCAAGAAAGACTCTTCCAAAGCTTAATACTTTTAAAAACAGTAATGGTAATCAGTTTAATTTTGGTTTATTTAAATCAACATATGCTACTTTGAAAAAAATATATACTATATATTACTATAGATTTCCACATAACGCTCATGTAACTGTCAAATATAATTATTCAACCAATTATCTACATTTTATTGACAACATGTTTTTTTAAAATGCTATCTTACATAAGTTCTTGTTTACGGAGAGTGCAGTTCCCCGTTATTTGATATTGCTTTTATTTTTAGCGTTTAGTTATTTAACGTTATTCCAATCGTTACACTCTATATCTCTATTCGTCTCTATTCTACCTGTGTTATCGAAGACATTAAATTCGCATTTCTCAACTGTCAGTTGATATTGCTTTACAATATAGTACAAAATCTTTGACTTGTTTGCATTATGATACATAGACCAAAAACTGCGTTTGTATAAAACATGAACTGTATGACTATATGACTTGGGATCTAAAAATTAAAAAAACTAAAAATTGGCACATAATTCTAAGGCAATTACATTTTAGTCAAAAACCAACTATCGTTTTCTGGTGCGTCATTGACCATTCTAAGAAAAAAACTCTATTTATAAATAATAAGTAATTAAAAATATGCTTAGTCATATGAAATGGCGCTTGTTTTTAGTTATTTTGGCAAATGTGATGTTTCTAATATTTCTAACAAAAGGAGTCTGATTGCTATATCCAAGCACGGATCCATTGGTATTTAGTTAAATCGCTACAATTAGTTTCGCAGATATATCATATTTATTTTGAAAGTTAGAAGGATGAACACGCCTAACAACAAAAGAAATACCAAAAATTATCTAAACCACCAGTTAAAAACATAATATGAACGTTCTAGAAAGTTATATACAGTTTGTTAGATATATACAGAAGAAACGAGAAAAGTAGAGATTTTAACCGAGTTTGGACAGAAATTTAATTTTTGACCTCATTCTTCTCAAACTCATTTTGCTTCGAAATGCAATTTAATTTTGTTAGTTTTTGTTTTAAGGCAGCTTATATGCTACTAATATATTGTCCACCAGATAAGTGTCAATAACAAGTTTGTGAATCTGTACTTTTAAATTTCTACCTTATCCTAAATTCAGTGAAAAGCTACCTTTGTTTTGCATCCCCCCAAAAATATATTCAAAAAATCCCCATCTATGCCTTAAAGATCCCTATCTACGCCTTAAAGATAGTATTGTAGCCAATTATGGTCATATTTATAACACTTCAGTATTGTTGACATCTTTGTTAAGTCATCAAATAATTGCTTTAATCCTTTGGTACATGTGGTTACACACCGCTCACATATAACGTTTTATATTGGATAAACTTTTTATTAAACATTTCTTTTTTATAGATTATAATCAATCAATCGATCATTTGTAACTCATAGCAACCAGGAAAAGGTAAATTGAAAAGCTATCTAATTGTGGTAGAACTAATGAGAAACAAAACAAACTGATTGGTTCGTTTATTAAATGATACATAAAGCACGTTATAGTTTTAATATTAACTACAATTAATATCAGAAGAGCTTTCAACAAAGACAAGTTTATTTACAAAACTTTTTATTATAAAAATTAAAAAAGAAACAATAGTATTTATGAATAACGAGTTTAAATCATGAACATATCTTCGTGTGAGCAGTTAATTCGAGTTGTTAGAATAGCAGAAAACTTAACGCCTGATATTATTCTTTATATTCTCCCTGAAATATGCAGCTTAATTGATGGGGTCAATAAAACCCTTACATCCGAAGAAATGCGTTTCCACACGCTGTGTTGCAATCCAATACCGTCCGCTATGTTAAACCAAACGTACAATTCAAATCAAACACATGGCACGAACGAAATGATAACCAATATATGCAAATTAATGACATCCAATCGGCAACCGGAAGATGAACAGTTTTACAATGAATATTGTCCAAAACCTCCATTCACCCTCAATCCACACTACCAACTCTTGACGTATATCTTAATATTATTATTAACGCCTCTAGGAATCTTCGCCAACTTTTTGATATTACTGACTGTATATAAAATCAAAAGATTACGTAATACGACAGGTTTCTTTATTTGCAATTTAGCAATAGCTGATTTATTCGTAATTATCGAAATGCTGCTATTTTTGTTAGCTTACAAAACAGCTGTGATGGAAGGTACTATACCGAGAGCAGAGACTTACACATTTCCATCGTTTGATATATTTTTAGGCTCGGCATCATTATTGCACGTTACGGCTGTTAGTATAGAAAGGGGAATCGCGGTATCCATGCCGTTAAGATATCCGCGTTACCTTTCAGAAAAACGTGCAAAAATTTTAATCATATGCATTTGGATTTATTGCCTTGGCATATTCTTGTTAAGCATTCTTCGTATATGGATAGAAAATCCATTTTATGAGAATACCATCTTCTACTTTGCTGTTATTTGTAGTTTCCTGATACCGTGTACATTAGTATTGACATCTTATGGCTTTATCTTAGTCTCCGCACTTAAAAACATGAAAATGGAGCAAAAGATTAGTAAAGTGATCGTTGTCATCAGCATGATTGATAATGAGCGTTTAGAGCAGGTGGCTTCTGTTCGACCAGCCAGGTGTCGTGAAATTAAAATTGCTATGAATGTTGCTATCATGACTATACCATTTGTATGTGGCTGGGGCTTCTTTATGATATGTAACACTTACGAAGTGATAGCTGACTACCAATTTCAAAACTTTCTAAACTGGTTAATTCAGTTTGTACCGTTCTTTGTTTCGTGTATTAACCCATTAACGTATTTAATGTTTACACGCTCTTTGAGAAAGAGTTCATTAAAACTATTATTGAATACGTTTTTATTACAAAAACTTACAAAACGATTCTTAAAACGACGAGAAAGTTTAGCTACAAGTATCTCAGTTGTAAGCGATCGCCAGTCTCAGATTCCTGTTATTATTGATGAACATAATAGACTACTGTCGGAAGAACGTGATGTCTGATATCAAAACAAGTAGCTCAAATGAAATATTGTCTTTTAAATATACACTATATATTTATTTTCATATAAAACAATTTATGTTAAAAAGAAAAATTGAAATCGAACTTTATGAAGAATGTAAATATTTTGAATTTCTTTTTTTACTTAGAATTTTTTTATCCATGAAGTACTAAGTACTGTGCACTTTTAGTCATTGAAATATTTCTTCTATTCCTATGCTCTTTAACAATGCATTTTAATCAGATTCCACTTTTGAAACAGAAACAAAAAGTCACAAGTTTCATGCTTCTTCATTTTTCAACTTTTCTTTTTCTTTCCAGCGAAAACCTCCAGAGGCAAAATAAATATTACGATCTTACGAACAACATTTTATTGCAATAAAGTACAAATCATTTTGAGTAGAAATTTGCATAGCTCAGTTTTTAAGTAAGTGTTCATATGTATCTATATTAGAATCGTCCAGGGTCTGCTATTCTTACATTTAAGACTGGTTTGAAGTTGTTTAAAGTGGTTTAATGTGGACAAAATCACTTTAACTTGCATCTTATAACATGCTTTTTAGTTGTTATCCGATGCATATATGATGTTATAGATCTACTCATCTTACAGAGACACCTCTAATTACAAATTTTGTTCATTTTTAAATAAAACTATCTTATCTTAATAAATGGCTTTGTCACGTCAATAGCATTACAGTCTTGTGTTTTCTCTTACTTCACTTAAAGCATATCATAAAATTGTGTACGTTATAATTATTGTAAGTCGGTAAAAGAACGATAACATCTCTTATTCGTAATAAATAAAAAAATTCAGATAAAAGTCAGATTAGATTTCATTGACGCGTCATTAAAGTAACAAGTCATTTAAACTCTTTACAAGCTCTTCTAAAAGGTAGTTCCAAACACCTTGCAGCCTCAAGGGCTTGACTACGTTATATGGAAACATTTTAGTTTGGTATATAAGTTCGAAAGTTTAAACAATTTTTAACAAAAGTGCCTTTTTTTTAAACAGAATAGCTCATAAATTCATGTATCTCCAGTGTAAATATAATACAGATTTACAATCTGAGAAGTAATTTATAATTTTGAAGCCGATTTTTTAATACCTTTATTTGTGACTTAACGTACCTGGAACTCCGATTTGGATTCAGGTTCAAATAACATGTCTTTTAGATTTCAAAGTGAATGTATATATTATAGCGCAGTATTATAGTATTATATTGTATATTATGTGAAAGGTATATGATAATAAACGACCTACAAATCAAATATTTTCATTCTTTCTCAAGCAAATTATAAGGAAATATGCTTTACTGTTTTAAAAGTGTGTAGCTACACAAAGTTCTAAAAGTTCTAATGTGATCCAGTTACAGTTCGACCATTCATAAATGTGTTAACAGTGACTAACATACAGACTAATTTGACACATTAATTGATAAAGGAAAATTTAAACGGTTGTGTCTCTTTTCAGTGTCTCTATATTTCGTGCCTATGTAAAGACGAGTTCATCTTCAGGTTTCTACAAAATTTACCGTAATTTCAAAAACGATTTTGATTAAACTGTTACAGAGGGTTGCTAACATTTACTCCTCTACATTGTATATACCTACCCTATTTAAACAAAATGATGTTTAAAAAAATTCAATAACTAAGTCATTACTTTTGGTTTAGCACGTTTTGTAAATTAGGTTTTTCTTCTTTTTTATCATGTGGTTATTACGAGTAGAAGAAAAGAGCTAAGTAACGGAAACTAGATATGATAAAGACCGCCAACAGTGTGTTACCAAATATACAGATTTGCACTGTAAGCCCTCAAATATTTCAATAATTTTATTACCGACAAAACAAAAACAAAAACAAATACAAAGTTTCGTTTATTTTGAACGACTAAAAGATTGTAAAAAGTAATGACTTGAGGGTAAACTTAGAGGCAATAAAAGAGTCTGCTTATACACTCTAAATTCACTATGACAATCTATTCTCAAGTTTTGATACTAAAAATACAAATAACCTCGGGGTTGAGCCGCGCTTTCATTGTAGGCTTTTAAGGTCGCGATGTATGCAGCCAAAGTTATTTAAGTTCATACTTTGAAGGTGAAAAGTGAAAACACTTTTCTAAAATACGCCACATGGATCTTTTTAAAATGTGAGAATATGTAGACCAGAGGCTTCCTATAAACTAAAGTTTCCCTTCCTGTTTAAAAGACTTAAAAATTAGACATATTAGCCTGAGTCACTGATACGAAAACAGGTTTTTTAGTGCATAGAGTCTGTACTCAGGCTTAGACATGCCTAATAGACATACATGCTGATTTTTAACAAGAGATGATTCGCAATAAATGGTACTGGAACCATGCTTAAAACCATACCAAATAATATTAAGAACGAAAACTAAGAGAAGAGAAAGTACGTTTCCCTGAACGTGAACTTCTCAATAAATTAAATATTCCAGTAATGCGATTACATACAAATAAGAGATTTTGATATATTTTTGAATCTTGCTTCGCTTTCTTTTTCATAATGCTTTAAAGTATTTGAGCTTCACATTCTCATCAAGTTTTTGAAGCCATCAACGAACAGATGAACGTCAATGAACGCTAACATTTAATTTCCTTAAATAGAAAGCGGTCATCTTTAATGAGGTGCGGTTTGGTCATATATAATGAAAGTAATTTTAAAATAAATTTAATGAATACTTTCAAGAATGAGTCAACAAGTTTTATTTATAAAAAGTACCGCTTGTTTCAAGACAATTAAATAAAATGTGCTGTTTGCAGTTTTAGAGATTAATTGATAAAGGAAACAAAAAGTAGAGAGAATAATTGAAAAGGAAATTTGAAAATTAACCATCTCAAATAAACACCCATTGTGGATTTCCTGTGAAAAAAAAAATCTCAAAACATTTTAAATAACAATCATCTAAAATATATAGAACATTGGTTTCCCATGATATAATGAGTTTATTACTCTATTTATTGGTTGATGGTGTAATATTAGAAGAAGAACATTAAGAATGGAAATTAAAACCAATCTCCCTTCTACAAGATTATCTTTGCTCGGAAACAAAACCTCGGGTAATAAGTAGGGTCGTTAATCTCTTAGGACCGAAGCTCCTCTACTAATTTGCTTGCTATATCAACACTCCCGAGACTCAAACTCTGCTGCATACAGAAATCGCACAACAAGAACTGTTGATTGGTTTCCAAAGGCAAATGGCAGCAAATGACAGCTAACCATAACTTGTTTGTTGTTTGACTGGGGTTATAAGTGGGGTCGTCACACCCAAAGAAATGGAAAAGTTGCTAATCCCCCTTGCTGGATACTAAAAGTAACATGTTCATTGACTAAGGTAATATGTGGCTTGGTAATTACCCAAAGACATGACTTGGTGTCATCCCCCCTGCAAAGCTTCTCACATGTTACTCGGGTAAGCGGGTGTGTAGTGCCCGAAAAGTAAGTGAACAAACTTACTTTCCCTGCTTTTATATATACTCTCAGCATCGTTCGTATAATGAAATATATGCTGATTTGTCAACTACCTCTTCCTCCTTGATTTTGTGGATAGCGCTGTCACTACACACATACCACAAGCTTTGGTGAACTACTTTGCATTTTTAGTGGCCACTATCCAAACTGCCAGTGTGGTTTATTGACGTGTATAGCTCCTTGAACTCGCTTATATTTGTTTCTACATAATTAATCGTTATAATAATACTACACCTTTATAATCGTTTTTCTTATCTAAAAATGAACTTAATGCTTGATTTTCCCTGCTTTGTCTAGCTGGAAGAAGTTGAAAGATATTATCCTATATATCGGCCTAGCGATGGTTATATATCATTAGCGATGGTTTCTTCAATTCAATACTGACAGTATCATACATTCTTCATCGTTTTTTCTGTCCATTCTTTTCAGATAGTATCTTCCATTTTTTACTTATGGTTATGTCCATTCTTTACTAATGGTTTTGTCCATTTTTTACCTGATGGTTTGGTTTTGTCTATTCTTTGCTGACGGTTTCGTCCATTCTTTACTGATAAATTAGTCTATTTTTTGCTTATGGTTTGATCCATTCTTTACTGATGACTTCGTCCATTCTTTACTGATGGTTTCGTCCATTCTTCACCGATTGTTTTTTCCATTTTTATCCGATGGTTTCGTCGATTCTGCACTGATGGTTTCGTTCGTTATTTACTGATTGGCGCGTTCATTCTTTTCTGATGGCTCTGTCCATTCTTTACAGATTGTTTCGCTCGTTATTTACTGATTGGTGCGTCCATTCTTTTCTGATGGCTTTGTCCATTATTTACTGAATGATTTGTCCATTCTTTTCTGATGGTTTTGTTTATCCTTTAGCAATGATTTCGTCTATTCTTTACTAATTGTTGCATTCATTCTTCACCGTTTGTTTTGTCCATTCTTTCTGATGATCTCGTTCATTATTTACCGTTGTTTTATCGAAGAATCATAGCTTAGCTGGAGAGATTACGAACGTTTATAATTATAACTCTTTTGTTATATTCTTTTGTATTCTTTTGTTTTAAGCTTTACAATAAAGGTACAGTCTCTGTAATCAAATTATGCATTAAAAATTTGTAAAATATTAAAAAAAAAATTATAATTATTCGTATTTTAAGCTAAATCTATTGTTTCATTGGTGGAACATATATAATTTTATGCAAAATGAATTTGTTACAAATTCCTGGCGGTTCATGGAACTTTCCTGAAGTAAATTTCGATCTTTTTTTGTAAAGCAATATAAGATAAACACTAATTTTTTTAAAAAAAAATTAAAATAAATATAGATTTAAAGCAGTGTGTTTGGGCATAATATAAATACGGTATAGATAGATAGGTATTTTCACAACAAAGCTCATACAAAACTTGAGAACCACCAGGTTGGTAAATATGTTCAAATCTAGAAAAAACAATGAACTTTCCGTGAGTAAATATGCAAAATATGCAACGCGGAAACCTAAAGCAAAGTGTGTGGAAATGAGTGCAAAAAGAATACCATGGTCTAGAGCAAAAGGACCCACCGAAACACCTGAGACACTGTGAAACACACTGGAAGTGATGATCGACCATGGTGTGAACCAGAGAAAATGTAAATAAACTATGTTCAATAAATCTCAGACAAATATATCATATAAATAATAACTTACTAATTTGTATAACAGCTAAGTTGAAACAGGCTGAAAAAGCTAAAACGGCTGTGTTAGAACTTTTGGTTATGAGTGCTTGATATTTAAATGGTTTTTAAGAATATCTCTTCTCTTGTCTTGTATATAAAAACAACTGATAAAAAGGCGAGAAAAAACTCTCTCAAAAAACTACTTATAATTAGCTAAAATGTAATAAAATAGATCTAAAGAACAACTTCGTGTCCAGACTTCGTGTCTAAACACAGTGTAAAGTTTTGTCTTTTCAAATGTGTATTTTCTTCTTACATGAACAAATTTTTATTAAAATATGCAACTCTTATTTCCCTAATGGTAATATTTTAACGATGCCAAATTGTTAATCTATTATGATACGAGGTGAAAAGTGATCGAAAGTAATGTTGCACAAGGGATTTGAATAAAAATTTATTTTAGAGACTGTTTTAAGTTTTTTATACTTTTCTCTCTAGCTAAGCTATGATATCTCTTTGGTTTTATCCAATCGTTTCTGACGATTTCGTTCATTCTTTACTGATGGTTTCATCCATTACTCACCGATTATTTTGGCAATGGTTTCGTCCATTCTTTACCGATTGTTTTGTCAGTTCATTATCGATTGTTTTGTTCATTATTTCCTATATGTGTTTGTGTTTTCTATATATGTTTGAAGTTCTGAAAAAAAAGAAACTATTCTTAGTCTATTACATGAGTTGAATAGAAACAAAATTATATTGAGATATATTAGTATAAAGATAAAGAATTGTTTTAGTCGCTTCTAGCTAGAATAGCAAGTGACAGGCTTAGCGAAGTATTTTGTCTCCTATATAATTATTTAATTTTTTATAAGTGCAAGTTGCAAATACAGGGTGAGCCAAAAAAATATATATTGTTTTACAAACTTATGAAACCGTCTTCTGTATATTTTTTGCTTGGTGCAAGTTTAATTGTTTTAGTGCTTTAAATTACATTATGCTTTAAATTACATTATTTCATGTATGTATTTCTAAATAACACTATTTTGTGAAAGTTCCGGTCTCAATTAGGCACGTAGATTGAAAAGAGACAAAGACCACTTTGAAATAAGCAACTATCATTATATAAACATAACAAAAATTAGTGGATACCATCAAAGAAAATACCGAAGAAAGTTAAGCTGCAATAAACGGTTTTGCGCATTAGCATAAACCGGACACGGTTTATGGTTAGTAGTATTTTTTTTATTAGCGTGCGGTTTTTGTTTCAACTAAAAACTATTTAAGACAACTTAAGCATCGGTTTATATTCCCTACTCTGTAAGTAAAGTATCAATGTTAATTAAAATAGACTTGACTTTTGTAATCTCTGCATATTTCCCACCTAAAAGGTTTGCAATTCTTGCAGATTTCTTTCATTATTTATTCTCTTTTGCAGAGAGGAAGTTTTCCAATTGATATAAACAACAATCTCTGCGATTAGCATCCCTGTTTATACAGAAGAACTTCAAAATATTTTTATAATATTATACCGACATGAAACTAGAGTGCAAAAAGTTCATTTACAAATATATTTTTAATAATCAAGTAACTAGAAGCAAACAAATTAGTGGTAGAAACATTCATTTATTCATTTATTCATTTACTGTTATGTTTCATAAATTGCTGCTAGACTATCGTTTATATTTGCTCATTAAAATTCTCGAAATGTTTGACCATCTAATTACAATTAGCGGTTGTTAGTTTAGTCAAGTAGAGTAGACACTATGTGAACCAATTATGTTCCACTAATGAGTTGATTCCACCACTTTCCATACGTTATACTAATCACTTTTGCCTCTTTAGTTGTCTAGTAAAATGTTGTATAAAGTTTGTGTTAAAATAAAAAAATAAAAAATAGAATAAAATTGGTTAGCTAGAATTTCAACCACATTTTTACGCTGCGTAAAAGTCAATAAAGTACTGCAATATCATTAATATTAATCTTAGCTCTCACCATAGATATGTTAAGAGTAGATCAATTACAATTATTTAATCATTATTTCCCTTTTGTTCATACCATAGTTCCAGTTTTTCTTTGTAATTTTTTATGTTATTATTTAAGCATGACATAATTGGATATATCATCGCCATTAAATTAGTCAATGACTAGTTATAATTATCAAGACAGATGAATAGCAAAAGAAGTGTGTTCTATGAGAAAATGATAATGTAGAAGATGTGGTATCTCATAGTATTCGACACTTTCTCTTTTTCGTCGGCATTTCATTTGCAGCTGATGTGCATATGCAAAATTATTTATGTTGAAAATATTAAATAGCATTCACTTATAAATATATAGTATATTCAAATAACTAACTGTAGCGCTAACTCTACAATTCAGTAGGGTCGATTGTGTGTGGTTGGTAAATCGATCTCTATATCAGTATCAAAACCATAAGTTCAGTAGACTGGTGGCCAGACTTCTGGAAGATGCTTGGATAACCTCTCTGGTCAGATTTTATTAGTAATTTTTTATATGTCCAAAAACATTTTAAAAACTTGTATTCGTGACTAGTTTGTTGAAAATCGTGTTATCATATTTTATCATATAGTACAGTATATAATGGTGTTTTATAACATCATAGAAGTAAATGGTGTATCGTAACATTATATAATGGTGTTTTATAACATCATAGAAGCAAATGGTGTATCATAACAGTATATAATGGTGTTTTATAACATCACAGAAGTAAATGGTGTATCATAACATTATAAAATTGATTTTTATAACATCAAATGGTGTATCATAACATTATATAATGGTGTTTTATAAACATCATAGAAGTAAATGGTGTACCAAAACATTATAAAATGGTGTTTTATAACATCATAGAAGTAAAAGGTGTATCATAACATTATATAATGGTGTTTTATAACATCATAGAAGTAAATTTTGTATCATAACATTATATAATGGTGTTTTATAAACATCATAGAAGTAAATGGTGTATCATAACATCACAAAATGGTGTTTTATAACATCATAGAAGTAAATGGTGTATCATAACATTATAAAATGGTGTTTTATAAACATCATAGAAGTAAATGGTGTATCATAACATCATAAAATGGTGTTTTATAAACATCATAGAAGTAAATGGTGTATCATAACATCATAAAATGGTGTTTTATAAACATCATAGAAGTAAATGGTGTATCATAACATCACAAAATGGTGTTTTATAACATCATAGAAGTAAATGGTGTATCATAACAGTATAAAATGGTGTTTCATAAACATCATAGAAGTAAATGGTGTATCATAACATTATATAATGATGTTTTATAACATCATAGAAGTAAATGGTGTATTATAACATTATAAAATGATGTTTTATTACATCATAGAAGTAAATGGTGTATCATAACATCATAAAATGGTGTTTTATAAACATCATAGAAGTAAATGGTGTATCATAACAT
>JAYJMI010027898.1:0-12448 GCA_036873855.1 Sarsia tubulosa
ACCTCGTTTTCGCGTATTCCTTAGTTGGAGGAAATTTTACGAAAAAGTCGTGTGCAACTTATGCACAAGAACAAAGGGATTAAAGGAACATTAAAGGAATTCACGGTATGGCTTTTTTCAAACTGAATTCGATATGCAAGAAAAATGGAAATAGTTTAGGGCAGACAGAATAAATTAGGTTTCTAAAGTTATCGATGCTGAATCGGGGTATTTCAACAATCTTTTTCATAAAGTTTGGTACTGTCATGCTTTAATAATTATTTTCAATTATTTTATAATTTCTGTGACACTATTTATCCAATAGATTATGTAAAAGTTAAGTTTTACTGTGCACAAACAAGTTCGATTTTTTTCATGTTTACCGCTGATTTCTAAAGAAACTTTAATAACTTCCTAACCTTGTAGATTGCCCAAAAAGATCGCCTTATAGATCGCATACGCAGTACATGGGAAGGTTAATAGGGATTATTGTAGCCTTGCTTGAAAGTGGAAAATATTTCCCAGTTTTACAGTTTAACAACTAAATCTGGTCTAACAAAACACAGGGATCTCCCATTGTTAAATGTTTGTAAAATGCTTACACTTTTAGTGGGGCACCGCAGTAGACGGATTTCATTGTTTACATTTGCTAAAGAGTTACTTTACATGTTGGTATATTGTATGCAAACTAGTAAACCAGCGCGTTTCTATAATAAGAGACAAAAAACTCGCTGCGCATTTACTCTCCCCCGCTTCAAAATTTTCGGCTAAACTTTATGGTATTCAAAGCCACGATTTATAACAATAGAAAAAGTGTTAGCCAATGAAAAACAAGAGTTTATTTTTGGCGTAATAAAGTTTTCCCAGCGCTTTCTCCTTTACAAAGCGAGGATTTACGAGTTTGATATTATATGGTGACAAATACAATCCCTATGAACAGCTTCGTTCCCAGACCTTTATTCCTCCTACGAGTTTTGATGTCGACAATAAAGATCCTGCTGGCACAGGGTAGCTCAAATTCCCACCTCTCAGCTTGATAGCCAATCACGGCAAAGTTCAAGTTACACATGAAATAATAACAATAGGCTTTAGTATGGAAAAAGATAAACTGAAATAAAAGATGGCAATGTCAGTAACATTCTGAGAAAATTTGAGCCAATTTCTATGTGTAGTTTTTGAGACGTTTATGTTTTAAAATCGGTGAACAAAAGAAATCAAGAAGCAATTGACTTTTTTACAAAGTTTGGAATTATTTTTCTTATGATCTGCTAAATACCAGGAAGTAAAATTTACCAGTTTCATTAACTTTTAACTATTCTTCCTGCAGTCAAAATTTCAATATAGGTTTCACAAAAATAATCTCACTTGAAGTTGTACCTTTAATCCTTTCTTGTGACTATGTCATAAATCAATGCAGAAGCTATATTTTTTAACACAGTTTATAACAGAAAGAACAAAAAGAAACTGTAAACTTTATTTCTGAGAGAGGCGATTTTTTAGAAAAGAGTTCGTTAGAACATTACTTGGATTTTATCACAGAATATTTACAGAATCTGTAGAATGAAATTCCTCAAAAAGTTCCAAAAAATTCTCTAAAAAAAGATTAAAGGTACTTCTGCACGTAACTTTGAAATAAAACTATCCCATTTATTATTTCATAAATAAAAAGAAGAAATAATAAGGAAAAAATGTGCTAAATATCTCATTCTGAAGCTTAGAAACAAGCCCACAGCAGCACTCTGAAAATCGGGTTTCATACCCAATATGTGTAGGCAACACAAAGTATATACGATTTTTTTGTCAAAAAAAGCCATTTTCGTTGGAACTACAAATAGAAAATACCTGAAATTTTTTCCAGATGCTTATGTTTGATAGATCTTTCAATTTATCCGCGAAAAATAGGTGGTCAAAAAACCCACCCTAAAATTTTGAGATTACGTGCATAAGTACCTTTAAATCGTTTTGGAAAAATTATTTAATATTTACATATTTGTTTTTTTATATTGTTTAACAGTTATAACTGTGCTAAATCACGTGCCTCGCGTGCCCTCGTGCCTTTCGTGCCCTCGTGCCCTCGTGCCCTCGTGTCCTCGTTTGATTCGTAAGGAGAAGAAAAAACACCTTTAGTTTCTCCCAAAACACAAATTTTAGTATTTCCGGACGAACAACTTCATAAACTTTTGTACTGAGAAACATTTGCTATTTTTTACATCGTTCTAATTTTTAAATAATTTATTAATTATTTCCAGATCTTTTTCAACAGTGACGTCATCTATTGAATTTTACTTGTCGATACTGTCCTTTTCTTTACTGAATTTTACACTCAGCATTTTTTCTGATTACTCTGAAAGTTATGCACAGAAATAAAGGGTGTTGTACTTATATGATTGGTTCAAATTAATAGACAAAATCTAACTAAAAAAACTTCAAGCTACAACACACATTTTCTAGGCATGAATATTATTATAGACTATCAATATTTTCAAAATATTTTGTTTTTATGGTATGTCCAGTATATATCCTTTATATCCTTTATGAGCTGTGTTTTTATCTGATTTGGGAAATCAGATAATTTTACATAATTTTATTATAATAGCATAAGTAAAAACAAATGAATCAAGTAATAGCTAAAAAAGATTATTATCGAAGAAATGAATTTCTGTCTCGTTGGTGCTTTAAATAATAAGTATGTTAACCATTTCAAATGCATAAAACTCTATATATGTTATATACGAAATAGTTAGGATAAATTATCAACTATTTATTTACAACTTTAAGTTTCATGTATTTCGCAATCTTCAGGTAAATAATGATTTTACAAATTGAAAAAATACTCTGTGTTAAAAGCTAATGCAATTATCTACAATTACAAAACAATAATATATATCCCTATGGACTTAACGATTGCATAGAAAATGAATATAGAAGTGGTATTAATGTCCCTATAGCGAGTTTTTTCCCATCTTTAAAACGAACTGCAAGCCACCCTAAGCGTAGTCGTAATAAAAACATAAACTTATTCACAGTTGAAAGTTTTTTGTACAGTTTTTCTGATATGTTATCTAAGAATATTAAGTTAGTTATGAATCATGTTCGCTGTTCCTTATCATCATTAAAAAAGTGTAATTTAAGAAAAGTAGCCAATGCGATAAATGATTACCTTATGCGCCAAGGGGATTAATTTCCTTTTTTACCATGGTACTTATCTGCCTTAGATATAATTGAAAATAAAATATTTAAAACGCAATAGAAAAAACTAAACGTAAATCTTACCTATTCATTTCCATAACAAAGGTATTGAATTTATTAACTTGTCCAAAATAATAAGTAGCCCAGAATCTAAACTTGTTTTTCCAACTTTTCTTAAAGATAGGAAAATAAAACCAATGGTTGTGTACTACCTTTGCCCTATTATTAGAAGTAAAATTTTTAATTATAAGAAATGTAAACGTAATATCTAACAACCTAAACCTATTGCCATGCAATTGTGCTAATTCAAACTTTATCAACCCCCACCATCAACATATTGTTACTGGAGATCGCCACATGGTAACGTGTAATAAACTTCGTAAGATTTTAGTAAAAGGTCCAAATTATAGGGAATCACCATCAATTGATTGGGAAAAATCTCGAAACCATATCAAAATAGGATTAAAAGAATGCTTCAATACTTTACGTACAAAGATTAAGATTTGCATAGAATCGTTATCTGAATTGTTTGCTACTGTTATGTCTTTAGTTGAAGCAAAAATAGAAATTCTTAAAACTCGTATTAAAATCATGCCTACTAAACCTGTCATGAGTAGCAGGAATGTTATAACATATTTAGAAAATTTGCACGAAGATTTTGTAGTTGTCCCTATTGACAAAGCAGCCAATAATATAGCTTTCATATGTAAACGGTTCTATGCCTCCACGTTATTATATGAAATGGGTCTAATATCACAGCCTAGCACTACATACTTGCGGTTAAACAATGTATCAATTTCATCATGCATTGATAATCATGTAGAACTATTACAAAATAATCTTTATATAAGTTTGAGAAAAACTTTAAAATATTACCTACTGCATATTGGATTCCAAAAATGCATAAAACACCTTTGGGGTTTCGTTTTATTATATCCAGTAAACGTTGTGTATATAAGCTATTAAGTATTTTTATGAACAAATCAGGCTATATCATGGAAAAGTTAAATTTTTCTTTAGTATAAAAGCATTTTGGGTCATTCAAAATAACCAATCTGTTGAAAGCATGAACAAAATTAACTTAAAAAATAATACAAAATGCATATCTACCTTTGACTTTTCAACATTGTATACAAGTTGCCACATGATTGATTGACGTTGATTGACGTTCTGAATAAGATCGTCGACTTTTGTTTTAAAGGTGAACGAAGGAATAAGATCGGAATAAACTACCTAGGATCAGAAAATTGGATCCAGGACAGCAAATCATGTACCCACACTTACAACAAAGACCTAATTGTAGAAGCTGCTTTCTATCTGATAAGCCGATGTAATTTTTCTATTGGGAATGCTCTGCTCCAACAAACAATTGGAATACCGATGGGAGGAGATCCTGCCCCATTCTGGACCAATGAGAGTATTATGGAGTATTTATGAGAGTAAGTTGGTTTTACAGATGAAAAAATCTAATAATATTCTGGCAAGAAAATTTAATAATATCTTTCGTTTCAAAGATGACCTCAATGCATTAAATGATGGAGAAGAATTTGAGAGACATCATCTAGAAATTTACCCAACCGAGTTAATTTTGAAGAAAGAGAATGAACATAAAAAATCAGCTACTTTCTTAGACTTAGAGATTAATATATCAGCTGGCAAATTTATCTCTAAGCTTTATGACGAACGAGACAATTTCTCTTTTTCAATAGTTGACTTCCTCACAAAAGTAGTAATAAGCCTTCAAAAATGTTTTACTCTGCCATTGCATCAGAAATAATTCGAATATGTAAGGCAACAACATTGTTCGATGACTTTAGTGTTAAAAGTTTAACAAATCGAATGCATGTTCAAGGAGCGGTAAAAGTTCTCTATCCTGTGTCTGTATAAAGATGCTAAATAGACATGGGATACTGTTTAATAAATATTCTCTACGTAATAGGGAAATTGTAAATAGTATTTTGGATTATATATAAATAATTGTATTAGTCAAAAATCATCAGCTTTCGCAAGGGGTTGAGAATTATTATTTTCGGTCTTTGGGTATTGACGCACCCACGTATAACCTCATTCAAAAATGTAATTTGTATGTTCTTCTGCATTGAATTTTGGAGATGTCTAAAACAGCGTGATGACTGCCACGGCAGGCCTGAAATAGGTGTTCTCGCTTAGCTTGTATGTATCATAGTTAGTCTAGGAATAGAGGACGAAACTGCTATGATGCTTCGTATGCTGTTTTAGATATCTCCGGAATTTCAATGCAGGGAAATATACAAAATTCGAAATTGTCGTTGGATTTGTCGAAGAAAGGTTTTTTGGAGATATTCCCTAATGTGGCTGTGGGAAAATGATGGTATGTGTACCTCTAGGTGATGGTGTGTGTACCTCTAGGTGATGGTATGTGTACCTCTAGGTGATGAGATAGAATGAGGGATGTTTTTGAAATAAAGATTAATATTGATTTTGTCATTGAAAGTGATTATAGCTGCTTGGGTGGCAACTTGTAGCTATATGTTCGGTTGTATATAAAGCATAGCTATTGATCAGCAATATTCATTATTGAATGAAATCAAAATTGAATGAAATCAGTTCCTAAAGTAATTATTTATTTATACCTTTTTGATATGAACACCAACTAAGATTTTTTTCATTGAAAAGCACCGGTGATACATACATACAGTAATTTCACCTACACCAACTACGCTTGGGGATCCACATCGAAGCTTTAAAACAATCCTCTCATAGTTCAGAAGAAAAGGATAGTAATATTAGTATAGAGTTTGTTACAGTTAAATGTTATAAACTCAGTAGAGGATCCAACAGAATGGTGTCATCCAAAAAAAGCCTTAGATGAACCCAACGGATTAATAAGAGTTTGTATTGATTTAACTAAATTAAACATAGTGACAAAACTAGGCTAAATATAGTCTATATGGCTTCAAAAGCCGTTTTTCCGTTTTAAGAAACGGCTTATCAAGTCTATGACAAAACGAGAATCGTACCAACTCGAGAGCGTGAAAGTGACATTAGCGAAATTAGGGAAAGAATGTAAATATATGAATAAAGTCGATGCGAACTCAGGATGTTGGCAGTTGCTGCTATACAAGAAGAGCCAATTAAAAGCAACTTTTATTACTCCTTTCGGGCCAACAAGAGGTAAATTCGGATTAGCCATGCCCGAGATATTCAACAAACGAATTAATAACAAAGTCCCCATCTCTAGATTTTTAACCCACGGTTCTTTATCATGAAATAGTAGAGTCTCTCGAAAAGTAAGAAGAGTATGAAGAAAAACACGCTCTCTACTTTTTTTTCTCAATATTTCGCTTGTTTTTCTAAATTTTTTGTTATTTGTAATTCGCAAAGCTAAATACTTTAGAAAACTCTTATTCTTCTTCCCTTGTAGGAAAATCACCCCATATCAGATATTAATATAAACCTTTTGGCAAAAGGTACATATATTTCTGATAACAAAAAAATCAAGTACCCTCAAAGACTCTTTGCTTGGTATGTAAAAAAATACCATGCATTTGTATGCACTTTTTGTCTATCACAGTTAATAAGAAGACCAACAAGTGTAACATGCCATTCTTCTACACTCATGTCTTAACAAATACAAGTGATGAGGTATCTCAAAGCGGTGTCATTGAAATAGGTAAATTTTTGTACTAGAAGAACTACTAAGTTTAAGCCTCATAAAACTATCACCTTTAGATCAAGAAAGGTTATTCAGCAGATAAGTTTTTAGAAGCCCTGAAATTAAATGGTTTTGACATAGAGCTGTTCACACGGATGACACTCATAGATTTGCAAAAAGCTTTTAATAGTATTTACCACAACATTTTTGCTTAACAAGATGTAGTATCTAAATTTCTTTGAAAATACAACTGTCTGGTTCCAATCTGATCTAGAAATAAAACTTTTTTAATAACCATTGATAATGTCACTTCCAGCGCAGGTAATCTATCCTTTGATCTATACTGGTAAATTTACCTACTCCTCCGATTTTTTTTAACAATTTCTTTCCCGAAGACCCAAATTTGTTCAAATTTTGTGACTAGTAGTATTTATTAATAACAAATAAGTGTACAAACTTGCAGGGTGCTAAAATAACGGGAAGTTATAATTCATTACATGTTGTTGAACGTAGGAAGCATCAAAAAGTGGCAAAAAATGGCAAAAAAGTGGGTTTTTTTATTTTAAAGGGATTGTGTCGGAAAACAAATCTCTGGCCATTTTTTTGATTGGTCGAAAAAAAAATGTATTATTTATTTTTATAACGCTACACGTGGTCTATTTATTTGATAGTTTCGATAGTTTCAATAGTGTTTATAAAACGTTTAAACATACGAAAACTAAGCAGTCTCATTTGTTATTAGCTAGACGACACAATCACTTTAATTTAGCCAAAGTTAGCGTGGACGTACATTATGAAAGTATAGTTTCATTTGTTTTAAGACAATTAATATCATTAAAAGTCATTAAATTTAATAACAAAAGCCATTTTTACCTTCAATATATTTGCATATAGTAATTTTCAAGATTTTGCCAATTTGGAATAGAAAAAGTGCTGACGTCAGAAATTTTAAAGCAAATTCCAAATTTTTTTTCAGAAAATAAAATTTTATATCCTTGCAGGTAATCACGCAAAGTTATATAGCATTTAGGCTAGTGAAACAGAATTTAGATGGGGTAGGTAAATTTACGTCATGTACCAAAATTTGAACAAAAACTTCAAAAAAAAAGCTGCTCATAATAAATGCATGCGATTCTGCTTATTCTTGCTATCTCGAACCCATATAGGTGCAGATGAATTTAAGAAAATAGGTTGGTTAAATATTGAAGATATATATATTGATTCAATCAAGCCATGCAGGTCAAAGGATAGGAGCAAGACAAAAACTTAATCCAACCCAGCCAGGATGGTTAAAACATCGTAATGCAGGATGTTGGATGATAGATGAAGCAATCATTGACAAACATATGGCTTGGTTCACTCTATCAGTGGCAAGTCAACGCATTCAGATTTTTCTGTATTGCATTGATAAGGCACACCCACTTTGTATCAATCTGAGTACTGCTTACACTTGTATGGGGTAGCGACCGCGAGTGCTTACCCAGCAATAAAAGCAAAACATGAAAAGTAAAATCTAAAAACACACAAACCGCATCGCTCATTGCTCGGTCAAACAAGGAGCGTGTCCTGCCAACATGGACCAGGTTGGAGTCGAAAACTAGCTACTGAAAAATACCAATAAATCAGGAGACCAAAAAGACGTCCTCGTTGCTACTTATAACTTTCAAACACTCAAAATAAAAGACAATATACCAGAATTGATCTACTCAGCAGAAACAACAAAACAAGACATTATCTTTTTACAAGAACATAGATTCGTTCACGATGACCTAATCAGTCCTTTGGAATATGGAAATTGATAACATGATCAACTGGAAAAACACAGTAAACGTATCCATAGACGGTATTGGCATGCTCTTAAGCCCACTTGCATACAACACACTTCGCAGCGTATAGAAGATATCCTTGCAAATACTGTTACCTACTTTCAATGGAAATCTACAAACTACTGTTATTTGTTGTTACAGCCCAACCAACGTTAAAGATTTAAATACGCCTACAATCTAACCACAAACAGAAATGGCAACATGCTGAAGGATTTCCTAGTGAAGAACAAGCTCCTATGCCTCAACACAAGCTATGGACGCATGCTTCACCAAATAGAACAAAGGCACAACTCGACTACATATTCATCAACCAAAAGAGGAAAAATAGTGCCAGGAACTGTAGAGCATTCGACTAATTCATTACTGTCGGATCGGATCAACGCATCGTTTCTGCAATGATTTGTTTGAGCCTTCGAGCAAACAAAAACAAGATTAGAAAAAGTCCACCACATGGTTGGTCTTGCTTAACAAATTCTACTGAGACAACTAATATGTTCACTGTTAGTGTTAAATTTATTTGCTGCTCTTCAACACGCTGTAGCAACCAACACTGTGACCTCATCATACAAGAACTTTGAAACAACATGTATAAGATCTGCAGCAGAAATCATCTTTCTCAAACTAAAGGTAAAAAAGCTAAAGACAAGAATTTAGATCCAACAGATGTGAAAACAGCTAAATTCAAAACAAGATGCTGCTCACAGAGACATATGTAAAAGAACGTGTTGAATATCTGATGAGGAGATACACTAGCACCATATTTATTCATAATATTCTTGGACTACATACTGAGAAAAGCATTAGACTCGAATGTAGATTTTGGCTTCACACACTAACAATACCAAGGAGTCGTCGTTACCTAGCAGTCAAGATAACGGAAATAGACTTTGCAGATGATCTGGCAGACCACAACAAAAATACAAGATCTTTCTTACGCAACATCCAAAGAGTAGCAAGTGAAGTTGGACTCTACATCAATCATGCCAAGACTTAATTCATCAGCATCAATCAAGAACAAAGTAAGTGGTGGTATGAAAGATCTTAGCGGGAACGAGTTCAATCCAGTTGGTGATTTAAAATACCTGAACAGCCTCCACAAAACAAGATGTTGATATCAGGCTTGTAAAAATATGGAGAGCACTCGATTCTCTCAAAAAGATCTGGAAATCAAATCTACCAGACAACCTAAAAAGAAATTTCTTCCGAGCAGCTGTAGAGTCTGCTCTTGTCTGAGTCTGATGTTAGTGTCCACATGGACACTAACATCATCCCTCGGAAAAAGGTTAAAGGGTGCTTTTACACCCGCATGCACCGAGCAGCACTTAATGTATCCTGGAATAATCACATAACAAATAAAGAGGGATATCCTGCTATTGCAACCAAGCCATGGTTATCAAAAACCTGGTCGATCACACTAACTTACTGTTACCAGCCCTCTGTTAAACGAATATATTAAATACACTTTTAGCATAATTTTAAACATTCTCGTCCCAAGAGCATATTCTTTCACAGATCGGCTTTCTGAATAACGCTCTGGTGGAGGCTTCTCCTGATTGTTCCGCTATACTTTAGAACACACGGTATACTGTGTGTTATTTTTCATAATTATGACGTCACATACTATATGGGTTTTATCGGGAAATCACAGAAAAATGTTCTAGTATAGTGTTGTTTTTAGTAGTTATTGGTGAAAGTGATACTAAAATATACTTAAAACGTTAAAGTAATAAGAAAAAAAATATTATATTTCTTCTTTTCTCTCCATCCCAAAGGGAACTTTATTATCTAATAAAGAGAATATATTTATCAAATATTAACAAACTCGGGGATATCTGTTTCTTCATACCTCTTGAGCAAATGTAATAACTTTACTTAACCATAACTTAATGTAATTCGTTTATTTTAATTATATTATATTAATCAATTCCATTGTTATCACTTTGTAACAAAAACAAAGTTATGATTTCCCGATCAGAAAAAAACGGATAATAATTTTGCATAAAATTTCCGACTTTCTATGGGGCTTCCACCAGGTCTTTCTTCTCCGACATAACAAGGTAAAAAAAGAAAGAAGTTCTGGGATCGAGTATGGATTTTAAATTTATTTTTATATTTTTTTTAATACACCTATTTACCGTAAGGATTCCGCCATTTTGAACTTTTTTATTATTAATTTTTATGCCAAACAAATGAAAAATTTGGATTCCTCGTCGAAAAATAAGACTATGTGCAAATTTCTGTTATTTTTAAATCACTAGAAAAAAAGTTATAAGAGTTTAAAAATATTTATTTAGGGGGGTAAAAAGAGACTGGTAATAAGAAAAAAAAAGAATTCTTATAAGAGATTTGACCGTAATTTTGTGAAAATTAGACCTCTGTAACTTTTGCTCTGATTATCTGAAATTAATGAGATTTTGTAAGTAGACATATTTTTTGACGAGGATTTCAAATATCGCATTCATTTTTTGTGAATCTTGAGTTTGAAAATCCATAATGGTAGACGCTTACGGTAAATAGGTGTTTTTAGTTCTAACGATTTACTGAATGTATTTTTACTGGTAAATAAAGGGAATATGTTGCGAAACAAAGCTATTGCAATTTTTTTGATTCGTCGAAAGAATAAATGCATTGTTTATTAAATATATATTTTTTACCACGCTACACGTGGTCTATTAATAGTTTTAATAATAGTGTCTATGAATAATGTCAACATACGAAAATTAAGCGCTCTGATTGGTTATTAGCTAGACGACACATTCACTTTAAAACAAAGCAAAATATGACAAAATATGCTTGTTTGTGCTTTAAAATAATAAATTTTGTTACCGTGTCCTTGTCTGGTAACGAGTACTTGAGAGAACCGAACATATTTGATTGAGATACGGAAGTTCCTAGTCTATTTCTCTGGAGTCTATGTTCTTATTTACCTCCGTGTCCCAATTTATCTCATCTCAGCTAAAAAAGGGACGGTTGCGACATGTTCCAGAAAAAAAACTATTTGTTTTAAAATGCAATTCTCATATCAACGTGATATCCACAATTACAACAAGAGAGCTTTAAAAGAAATCAGATCAATATTCGAAACACTAACACTCATTTTTTCGGTAAACTATCTACCACATATCAATGCATTGCAGACTGGAATGAATTTTTTGCAAAACACGTCAAGACTTCTGAGGATTTGTGCTATAGAGGCATTGGAGGCCTTTTATCCAAACACTTTTTGTGCAATTACTAACTACGAAATTTCTTTTTTCACGGTAAGTTGTTTCATTACTCAAATTATCTCATTTTCACCAAAATTATGTTTTTGTTGTGTTGTTTTCTTTGCATTTTCAATATTTTTTTTCTAGTATCCAATGTACCACTGACCTTATATTGTACAGCAGAAATTGATTTTATATAAAGTACGATCCTTCACTCACAATAGGTTTAATAACTTTTTGTTTACTGCGTTTCCCTAAGTAAGTTTTGATATTTTACTTGGTTGACCGACACAATCCTAAGACTTGTTTCTAGAAGGGACCAAGGCCGGTGCTACCTACTTGGGTTCTGTAGTATTTAAGGCCCCCGTTTGTGCCACTGAGTTTGAACCAGCTCTACAGACAACTACACACCGACTGCGGTTCTGAGGATACCAGAGCGGGGCTCGAACTCACACAGTTCAGCCTCTAATTACTTTAAAGGAAGAAACTTTCGCGGGAAGAAACTTTCGCTGTTTTGCGGTTTTTGCCCTTTTCGCAAAAGTTTCTTCCGCGAAATTTTTTAGAATGAGTCATCCGCGAAAGTTTATTCCCGCGAAATATCTCAAAAAGGGTAA
>JAYJMI010028120.1:2204-12443 GCA_036873855.1 Sarsia tubulosa
ATATAGTCTCTACAACTTATGTTAGATACTTTTCTTGATTTGCAAAGAACATTCCATATTTCTCAAACATCAAACAATATAAACATTACAATCTATAATTTTTCCCATTTCTTTTTTTACTTGTTCTATGTATGGCTTTGGGTTCTTATGTATAATGCCTAATAGTTCTTACTTGCCTGTCTGCCTTTGCCTTGTTCTAAATCTATGTTCTTATGGTTCTTCTTATGGTTTTTTTTTTTTTGGTTCTGTCTGTCTGTGTACCAGGTTCTGTGTTCTAATTGGGTTCTTAGTTTCAATTGACTTGATGTTTTTTAGTGCCAATTGCCTTGATGCCCACTTCACTTACTGTAATTGCCTTTCTTGTCCCAATAGCCTTTGTGCCTTTTATCCTTTTTCCTATCTTCCTACCTTCCTATTTCCTATTCCTGGGTGCCTATATTTCCGAATTTTCTTTCTAGCTCCAACTGCCTTGATCCAAATTTTCCTTTCTAATTGCCTTCTTAGTTCCTATTGGCTAATTTCCTTTTACCTGTATTTTTGGCTTGTCAACAAGGTGCTACGATTCCGCAATTATTAGGGATATTTATTTTATAAAAGCTGTCATTTCAATGCTGGAACATGACATTTTTGTTCCATTAAAGTAATTGTATAAACTGTTGTATAAACCGTTAAAAATAGTCTTCATTATGAACAGAGTAAATTATATATATCATAGTCAAAGCTGTACCAGCATCACTTTGCATGCTTTAAGTTGTTCCAGCAGCACTTTGCATACTTCAAAATGACTAGAAATGTTTTTAATTAATCTTTTTATTATTTTATATAATAGTTGATCTTCAAAATCATACTGACATTGAAACACAACCAGATTTGCACTTAAATTAAGGGAAGTAAGTTTATAAGAAAATTACTAGGAATAAAGTACACATGACCAAAATTCTCTTATATTGATCCTTTTAATTGGATTTTGTCAAGTAAGTGTTCCCGCACTTTTCAAAATTGTGTATGGCAAAAGTTATTTTACAGTTTTTCTGAAAGTTTTGTTACTTTAAAAGGTTTATTTTGTTAAACCCATAAAGAAAAAAATTAGCCTTATGTAGTAACTAAACATTTTGAAATACAAATTATGAGACCAATCGTGATTTTGACAAAATTTAAACGCTTTTTTATCAGACATTTTTGAACAAGTTTGACTTAAGTTTTACATTTGATTGTCATGGTTACTGAATGACTATTGTTGACATTGTTATAGTAGCATTTAAAAGATGATGTATGTTTTGTTTAATACTTATAAACGCCTAAGTACATTTATAAACAACTTTAATACAAACAAACTAAGAATCTATGCCTCATTATTAAGCGCCAAGGAAGAAAAAGATTATCTAGTACAATAGAATAGAACAATGAAAATAATAACTGATTAAACTTCTCATCAATCATTACAAAAGTTATCAGTAAACATTGAGCTTTTTAATAATATTTTATTTTTATATATTTACATTTTCTGGTCAATCGTGTTGTTTCAATAAGCTTTAAATACCTCCCTTTAATTATTTTTGTCTTGTTTATTCATTGTTTTTAAATATTTTTCAATAAATATAAAGCTAATGAAAATAAGAAATATGTTTTTATTTATTTATATTGTATTATTAAAAAACTAACGCATTGGCTTTATTTCGGAACTAGTTTGTTGACAATAATAACAATATTTAACTTTCTTTTTTAAACAGTTGAATACATATAAGATTGCTTCTTATTTTGAAAGTAGCACCTTAATAAATCCAAAATTAGTCCATTATCATAAACGTTCAGCAAAACTAGTCCACTATCATAAACGTTCAGCAGTAAATCAACCAATCTGAAAGATACTGGTTTTTGGACATGTATGACGACATAAAAATTAATGCAAAACGGGAAGATAACAGAAGAGAAGGTATATAATTTTTTCAATCACATATTTCAGGTGTTTTTTATTAGGTTAATTCTTTTTTATAATATGCACTATTACTTATATTAAAAGTTCTTTATAGCGCTGCATCGAGGGATCGTTTTTATAGGGATCGTTTTTTACTCCTACATAGCAACAGATTACTGAGGTGTGAAATATAAACAATCTAGCAATGCATTATTTTTAACTTTGTCAGTAAAACAATATTGTGTATTTACACTTCTTTCACCAATTTTCAAAAAAGACAAATTTAGTTTGATAATTTTGCTATTATTAAAAACAACAGCTATAAAAAGAATAATTATTAACTAATTTTCATTTTACAGTTTTTTTTAAATGATATCTTCTTCTTTGTTATTAATTGTTATCAACCTAAATTGCATTACATACTATATTTATTGAATACCTAACAAGTCCAATAAAATATACCCATAATGCTTGTGAAAAAATCAGCATAAGATATGTATCAATCGTCAAAAAATAATTCTTATATTATCTGGAAATAATTTTTAGGATTATGAAGGACTAATTTATAGTTAATTCGAAAGCACCTCAGAAGGTTAACTGCTTTTTATTCCATAATAAAACGGTCTTTCTAGATCTAGGTTTGTGTTCAGGATGTTATATTTTGTGCCTTCTCGAGTACCTAAATTTATTAGATACATTTTAAGTAATGGTTTCTGCATAGCAAAATAAGATGTAATACTAGAAATAAAAATTCCGTGTAATAACAAAGCCAGTATGGATAGAGCCTATATCTAATAGTGAAATATCAGAACAGTTTTTGTACTTTGTTCACAGTTCAACAGAAAATAGAGGCTACTAATTTGTTACAGGAAAAGATTTACAAGTAATTGAAATTTAAAAACTGCACATATAACCTTTAGTTGTTGATAAACACTTCCAGCTTAATTGTAATTCCTATGAAGTGTTTATAACGTAGTTTAAGTAAATAATAGTAAATATCACTTTAAAGTTTGAGATATGGAAAATTATACTTAATTAACTTTAGATAATCAGGGCGATTGCGTAGCAACACATTTCTAAAAGCCTTATTTTCTACATATACATATTCTAAGTCAAAAGAGCTGGATCAACCAATCTCTAGAAAACTTTATTACCAATGCTAGGAGGTTTTCTTAAACAGCTTTTTGTTCGAGGTTACAATTAAGTCATAAAATCTGTAGACGTTTTCGTTTTTAAAAAAAAATCGATTTCACTAATAGCGTTTAAAATAACGATTTAATCATTATTAAAAGTTTAAACTTAATACTTAGGAATTAAGGAACTAAGGACCTTATGAATTTTAGTTATTTCAATTAAAGGCGAGAAACCTTAGAAGCTAGCTAGTGAGAATTATTCTGAAAAGGCGCTTTTCGCTGAAATGCCCTATTTGTCCCTATTTGAAGAAATTATAAAATCATTTTTTCGGCTCTAAAAAAAAAAACCTGATTGTATAAATTCCTTACAATTTTTTTTCAAGCATTGACTTACAAAAAGACACAAACTTGAAACTTCTTAGAAAAATATGCAAATTATTACAAAAAAATCAAAATGTTGTTTGTGATTGATATATTTTTTAGTTCCACGTTTCCTGTAATGTTTCTTATATATAAAACATGTAATATAGGAATTTACAACTTGTATCATTTCCTCCTGTTAAATTGAAGAAAAATTGAATTTCCTATCAAAACTAGAGCCAAAAATATGATTTTATAATTTCTTCCAAAGAGGGAAACGGAACAAAATTTTAATTAAATTTAAAACACTTGAAAAAGGAAAAATATTTTAGTTTCACGTCATATATTTTCTTATTTGCTAAGGGGAGGCGATGTTTACTTTTTCTATGAACACATTCTAACCGTGTGTGTTTGTTTTAGATGTTTAAACATACACATGAATAGATAGCTGATTAAAAGTTTCAAAAATAGATCAAGTGAACAAAATTAAATAGCCTAATATTTTAAAACTTCAAACTTCAATCTTATAACGTTGATTCTAAATATAGCTCTTTTAAAAAGAATTAGGTTTTACCCAGTTGGATTTTGATTGCGTTGTTGACATTTGGTCTACCACAAATGTGAAGATCAAACTTCAAAGTTGAGAAAATATTAATACAAATAAACAAAATATTATTTTTATTGAATGTTTTAGCACATAGCTAGTACTTATGACACAGCTGATTTCAATTTGACATCCATACCTGCATTTGTTTAATTCCTCTTTAGGGGCGCAGCTTTTTGTTTTTTGTCTGGTTTTCAGAAATGCATATATCTCCAAAGTCTATTAAAATGTATATAGCACTGATCTTTTTAATGTTATTGTTTTTTTTTTCAAAGATGCACTGCCTGAGAAACTTTTATTTGCTCCTTTGCGTCTTACTATGTAGATTAATATTTTAGAAACACTTAGATACTTTATGACTTTTAATATTTATCTATTAGACACATTTTGTGAAAGTTTTATTGACCGATCAGAACTGAAATTATGTCTGTTTTGTTCAACCATTATATCAACTTTCCCATATTTTACCTTGGAAAAACTAAATAATTCAAATAGCCATAACTTTTTAAATACTTATCCAATGTGACTTTTTTGCTGACGCCAACACTTTTTATGACGTCATTTTTCGATTTTTATCATTTTTACGATTTTTTATGACGTCATAAGATGGTCTTCTGACCAAAGTTATAAAAAACATTATAAGTAAGAAAGAATATTCCTTTACCTTCCATTCAGTGAAAAAATCATTTCAAAAACTTTTTTATATCAAAAGTAATGGCACATTTTGTAAAACATACGATTTTTTAAAGAAACTTAGAAAATCTATGGTTCGGTGTCACATATTATGACGTCATAGAAAAAATGCTGACACCGGCCAAATTTTTTTTTGATTATTTTGTTTATTATCATTAGTATTATAACTGTGCAAAATTTCATGCTACTAGTGTTTATATTTTCTGAGATCTCAAGGGGGCGGAATCCATCCCCCCAGTAAATTTAATCCTCCAAAAGCCCACTATGAATAGGGTTAATCAACACAAAATAACTAGGTAACCTTATTCAAATCAAAATCTATGCAATGCTGATGGTATTGCCACCTTTCCATCAGTCCTTCATGGGAATTTGAAAAAAATGTAAAAAAAGTATAATGCATAATATAGATGAATATAGAGATTAAAAGCTTCTTAATTAAAAGCCCCGCCAAGCCTTACCAAATAAAATTTTTATAAAATTTACTGTTAAATTGCGTTTCTGTTATTTTCTTTATTTGGAAATTAAAAATGTTTGAAAAATAAATATATAAGAAAATTAGCTGAATATCAAAACCTTCCTAATGGTACTGCACATAATTTTAAAGTTTAGGGTGTTTTTGAACCCCTTATTTTTGCCTTTATCAAAAAATTATTTAAATATTATAGCAGTTAAATATGTGCAATTCCAGACAAAATGACTTTTGCTAGATGACATTTGCGAAAAAAACACTAGTATATAGTGTTTCCTACACACTTGCGCATGAAATCCAGTTTTCAAAGTGCTGCTGTGGACCATTCCTGAGCTTCTGAAGAAGATAATTAGCACAGTATTTTCTTGTTACTTCTACTGTTTAGCGACAAAATTACAAATAATAAAAATATCTTGGGAGCGAGGTTGAATAGAACTTTTAATGTTAAGTTTGGGCAGTTTTTTGAATCAATCGAATTTATTTAGGTATCAAAGAAACACGTTTTGCTTTCGTATTTTACAACATTTAAGTAGTTTCTATATTTTTATACAATTTACGTCATTGCACTTTTTAATGGTCGGAAGCTTTTTTACAATTGCTCATTTTTCCTGTTGCATAGTTTACTTGCATATATTTTGAATCTCAGCTAACTACATCTGCAACGCAAGAAAATAACTTTCAAAGAAATAAAATTATATTTACTTGATCTATACTCATTTGACGCTTGATTTATTTTTTTATTGTGGTTAGACAACCGAAATCCCAGAGTTTCTTTACTCTTTTTACCTTATGTGTCAAGAAGCCGATCCGTGAAAAATACGCTATGAGGATGAAAATTGTCGTTGTATAGCGGTTTGTACAGTGAAATAAATTCGCTAAGGTTCTTAAAAACCTCTCTCTCTTCTTTCGGAAGTGAACAATCAGTGTGAAAAATAATATATGTTTCTGGATACATAACATAAACGCTGTATCGTGTAATATCTCTTGATCCCAGGTTAATCCAAGTTCTAACTAACGTTTAAAATTATGAAATTAACAATGAGAAAATTACAAACGTGACTAATCCAAATAAATATTCATTACAGAGAAAGTGTTCATTAGTTTTCTCATGAATGACACCATGGACATGGAGGATTTACACATACTTTCTTTCCAAGGTAAGTATACTTTTCTATAACGAAAAGGTTTAAAGCAAAATCAAAAGCTATTGGTAATCGTATTATTCCGTTTATTTGAAATACCCAATTTCGTGTTCTTCTTATAATCTCTAACTTTTGACTTTTAAGGTTTACTAGAGGCAAATGGTAATTAGAAATGAAAAAGTGTACACATATATTGAAACATGACAAATAAATATAATATGCAGCTTGATTTTAGCGTGCAGAATTAACAGATTTAGGTTAATCCTAATTAAAACATTGCATTACTGAAACAACAAGAAATTTACATTAAAACTTAATCCAAATAATAAAAAATACACAATAAAATAAGAAAAAAGTTGTCGGAAGAGCATTGAATAAATGTCAGGTTTGTCTCGACAATGGAATTTCAGATTGAAGATATGTATTTGTTGAAATCTACTTTCAAAGGTATCATTGAAAGCATTTTAATTTTATTACTTCGAAAGAATAAACTTATTTTGCAGAACGGATGTTTTAACTGGGTGCTAGTATATCGCCCGTCACTAAAGTAAAGAAGGAAAAAAACCTGGATATACATGCTGTTTATTAGCTTTATTCATTTTGTGTTCAGTGTTTTGGTATGAGGGAAATTGTTCTTGTTCATTCAAAATTTGGAATCCAGAAATGGTACGATGTAAAATGAATTTGTTTTCTAGAAATTTTTTAGATACTCTATTGAAACCTTTCCCCATAACTAAAAAATAGGATATAGAAGTGCATATGTGCATTGGGGGGTGGTGTGCTTATACATGGAATTGAGTTAATGTTAGGAAAAACTTTATTTTTTACACCGATTAACAAACAACTTAAGGCTTATACATGAAGGGGAAGTGCTTAAACATTAGGAGGAATGTTATGGGACCAACTATGGGAGGTATTTTACATGGGGGGACTTATAGTCGGATGTTTACGGAATGCTAGATTATTGTTTTTTTGAAATCAGCTCCTGCATTTTTGATATAATTTTTCTTTGAGAAAGAATACGAAATAACATATGGACAATCGTCAAAGAATACGAAATAACATATGGACAATCGTCAACGTTTAAGCATGTATATAGGCAATCGACGTTGATGAAACTATACTGTTATACTTTTAAAATTGTTCAAATTACAATACCATTATAAAGATACACATTTCTATTTAAAGCAAACTTTCCTCTATATACATAGCTAGATAGCTGTTTAAAATGGATAAACGTGTAGTTGTATAATGCTTCACAAATGATTTATATTAAAGTTGATAAAACAAATCGAACTGTTTGGAAATTGATGAAGCATTGTTTGCATTAATTTTGGATTTAAATTGAAACTTATAATAGCACTCCAGCCACTCTTGTTAGAAATTGAATGTTGACAGTAAAATTATTGACAGGAATTATTCTTTGCATTATTATTAGATGGTGGGAAACACTTTTAAAATTTCAATCTCTTGTGAAATATATCAAAAACTGGAACATATTTATTTTTATTTTAGTAAATTGACTGCATATTATTATAGATGAATAATTATAACTACGTCACGTTTTGTTTATTTATTTATTTACTTATTGATTGATTGATTGTTTGTTTATCTAACTTGCACTATAAGTTCAAAAGACAACATTTAAAATTTAATTGTTGTAAAAAAGTTTTGTAGCTGTTGGAACTAAACTATAAAAACTGATAGTCTAAATCTTTACATTTTTATCGAGTTGTGTCGAATTGTATCGAGTATTATACCTTACTTTAGACGAAGCAATGGTCGCAATGACTTCAATACCTCCTATATTCACAAATGTAATGTCCCCTGATATATCTTCAAACGAAAAGTCATCGCCGATAATGAATAAACCAATTAGAAAGAAACCTAGAATATTATTCTCACAGTCTCAAGTTATGGAACTGGAAAAGAAATTTAAAGAACAGAAATACTTATCTGCTTCAGAGAGAGACCAGATTGCATCAAAATTAAACTTAACTCCCACTCAAGTAAGTGTTTACTTTATAGATTTCACTTCAATGCAGTGATGATGGTAAATTCAAAAAATATTTCATTGAATTTTCTACTGCAGATTTTAACATGCTCTCCTTTTGAGATTTTAAAGTGAGTAAACCTAGCTCTGAATTAACCAAAACTTCAATATAATATATAAAATTATTGGGGCACGGAAGTTGCATTATTAAGTTTCTAAGTTCCTGAGCAGCTTTACTAAGCTTCTAGTTCGCAATACTAAGTTTCTTAGCCGCATTATCGAGTTCCTTAACTCGAAACTTTTAAAGGCATTAGCTTTTTGACAAACTTAGAAAAAATTAAATGCAATTTTGCACGACCAATATAAAAAAAGATACTACTAAAGATGCTGTTTATTTGTTTGGAAACGGAATCCAATAATTATAAAAAACCTAGGATAATGTTAAATGCTGATGCTAAAGTAAATAGTAAATAGTACTGCTGAACCACAATTGTCTTAAAAAGTTTAATTTAGATTTGCAGGAGATTTGATTACGTATGCATTCTTATTTTCAGGTGAAAATATGGTTTCAAAACAAAAGATATAAAAGTAAAAAACAAAGTATCGAGACACGTGTTAAAAGTTCGCCTTATGATTGGCTATACAATCAGCCTCGTTCAATGTACCATCAACCTTTAGTAAACAATCCGTATTCAGAACGCATAGATAATATGAACCTTTCACCTACAACGACCGTTCCAGCGTACGATTACAACGACCGTCCGTATCAGCAATACTATAACAATGACTACACAAGAACAGTAAACTACCCTATGGCATCGCATAACTATCAAAACTCATGGCCGTATTTTAACAAGATATAGAAGAGACGAGTAGTATAGATTGGAAAAAGTTGTAGGCACTTGAAAAATAAACCGAATCTTAAGGGAAACTTGAGAAAACGGAATGAAATCCTAAAACATGTGAAATTGGGCAGGGTCTGTTAAGCTAGTCGCTTGTGGTGATCAGTAAGAGTAGAACTTGCAATGAAATACGAAAACATGTAAATATTTCAATGCTTAAGTTTATAATATGAAAAAACGACAAGCGATAACAAAGACAATTATGCTAAGCTTTTGCATAGGAAGCTTCTAAAGTAAACCTGCAATCGGCGAAGGAGGAGAAAAATATATTTTTCTACTATAAATTTAAAGATTTTTTGAAATAAATAAAGAAATTGTACATATTTTAGAATTATTTGTATTTTTATAGAATTGAAAAATATATATGTTATTATTGATGAGAAGCCTGATTCATGATAAAATTATCCTTGATGTTAACTTTGTTGTCAAGATCTAAGAACTACACAAATTTAGAGAGCCTTAGGTGGATATGCTTTAGATCCATTAAAGATACTTATGTTGGTAATAATCAGATAAAAATTTCCGATCAGTATTTTCCTCAATAGAAAGTAAAAGTAACAACGAAACAATGTGCTAATTATCCGATTCTGAAGCTTAGAAATAAGCCCACAGCAGCACTTTGAAAATCGGGTTTTATACCCAATATGTGTAAGCAACTCAAAGTACATGCAATTTTTTTGTCAAAAAAACCATTTTATTAGGAACTACAAGCCTGATTTTTTTTTCCAGTTACTTATGTTTGATAGATCTTTCAATTTATCCAAGAAAAATAGGGGGTCAAAAAAATCCCCTAAATTTTGAGATTACTTGCATAAGTACCTTTAATTTAGATTAGTAATTCATTTTGAATTAAGTGCATCAGAATTTTTTAAACCAATACAATAAATAAGTTTGCTAAATCAGTTGTACATAATAATCAGATATTTCTGAACTTGGAAATACAACAAATAATGATAGGATTTACCAACCACACACAACCGACCCTACTGGATGTAGAGTCAGCGCCTAACATACTACCTAGCAGTGGT
>JAYJMI010028231.1:0-12434 GCA_036873855.1 Sarsia tubulosa
AATCCCTTGCCATAGTATATAGAAACAAAATCATCTTTGTCAAAAATCTATAAATCAAATTACAATCAAGATATTCTATCAAACGGCAGGAAATCGCGAATTTAAAAGTGTCTTAATTTTATGAATAATTACTTTGTTTAGATCTTTTCCAATAATAGATATCTGTATAATATATATTAAAATATGACATTATTTTTTCGACAGATCACAGATTATTTGTCACAGATTATTTTTGCATGTCCCATAGATCTGGTTCCTTTGTAAAAAACAGTTAAATGGAAGTGGTTTCTATATGACTTTTGCAATGGAATGTCATGGCCAGGTTTTATCTTACACAACAAAACACAACAACTGCAATCAGTATCAACATATTCTTTTACATAAATCTGGTATCTTGACTATTGACCACTATTTAAATCTGGTATTTGGCTATAGACCGCTATTTAAATCTGGTATTTTGTTATGGACCGCTATCTAAATCTGGTATTATGCTATTGACCACTATCTAAATCTGGTGTTTTGCTATTGACCACTAGTTATACCACCACTTATTTACATCTATTTAACTGGTTGTTATTTGATCCTAGTAGGGATTTAAATGAATTCTTAATGTCAATATAATAACATTGATCGAATAATTAATCGAATAATGAGCAAAAATCAGCTTACTATTTAACTGAGTGACAAAAGTTATATTACTATGTTCTACGTATGGCTAATATACGAGTAAAGCTTCTCTACCTTGCAAGCATAAAAAACGTGAAAAATTGAAAATTTGAAACTTATTATTTTTGTTCCACGGATAAATTTCTTGAGTCTAAACAAGCTTATTGGGCAAATCTCTGTTGTTGCATTTCAAAAGAGAATGAGTTGAGATTGAAGGCTTGAACTAATTTATCTCTGCAGTAGCTCTAAACCTAATAAAGATCTTTATTTGATAAATATTAAATATTTAAAAAGTTATATTTGGGTAAGTGATATAATATATAGGTAATTTAGAAATTTTAAAATACTAAAACATAAAAAAAATCAAAAATTCACAAACACAAACATATTTTATATTTACTATGATATATATGGACAGTTTTACCAACACTAAATTATTTGTTATGAGTGATATAAACTAAATAAAAAACATTATCTTACACCATAATGTAACGTCATCATCATATATTACAATAAAACTCATATTAGTACTAAAAATAAATTCATTTTTGTAAGAGTGACCGTAGAAAGAATGGTCAAACTAAAATATATTTATATACATAACCACGACTAATTCTTCGTTGCGAAGTTCCGTAACATAAAGCTCTGGAACGGTTTAAAACTTAGATTTTTCACATCTTAATTTATTTTTAATACCAGAATATTGGACGTTACCTATCTATTTTGTCAACATACTTTTACTGAATGCAAAATCCAATAGAATATTTTACTGTAGAGAACAGTTATAACACCTTAGATTTGACATGACAATATTTGTAAACCTTATGCTAAGAAAAAACTTTTTTATCCATTACTTGAATATAAGCACTTATTTCAAACTTCTTTATACTATAAAAACCTATAATGGAATAAATGATTTTTCTTGTCGGTGCAAAGAACGTTACTGAGCATGCGTGCTAGTGCTGTATGGTGTCATGAAGATAAAATACATTCTTATAAAAACAACAAATCAGCTCATTTATGATTACGTTTTTAATCATAGGTATATTCTCCAGATTATTACCCCTATATTTCCCCGATACCACATCCCGATTTCACCATGTTTATCATTTCCCGATATCATTTCCGATTTTAATACGGCGGGCTGTTTGGTGTTACTACATCGGTTCATCTTTCCATCCAAAGTGATTTAAGTTTGGACGCACAAAGCCCTGAGCTTTAAAGGTGATAACTACAATTGTTATTATAGGTGTCTATCAACGGTTTCTAATAGTAACCAGATTTCGGACGGTCATATTGCTGCGCATGTCCGTTAGGTATCCTTTCTTCTAAAACAAAAAGTTTATAATACGGTAATACTCTCTTTAAAGCAGCCTGATATAGACAAAAATTGAAAGAACTGATGACGATTTGGAAACTAAACAAAAACTTAGAGCGGAGCGAAAATTTGCACGTCGTGCAGAAGCTCTTTTGTCAAATTTAAATATTTAATGCACGTAAGAATTTTCGAATTTCTCCCTTATTTTTATTTATGAGCCGTTTCTTGTGATTTTTTTTGGTAAGTTTTTGTGAGCCACGATTGTGCCTAGCCTACGAACATAGACCGCGCGCTAAAGCTTGAAAAACGTCTTTAATGTAAGGGTCTGTATCATAGGCTAAACATTAATTGATTAAGTTTTCTAGTAGCCTGGAACACAAACACAAAATGAAGTTTAATAGGTTTTCGAAGGCGTAGAGTCGTAGAGTTTGTACTCAGGCTATTTTCTATTAGATCAATCTACTCAATCTATCATTAACGAAAAATTATTTAAACATTGTTTCAATTACATACCTGTGTGATTTTGTGGTTTAGGTCTACGTACGAGCAGGGTAGCAGTTTCGTTACAATTTCTGATCGTGTTAACGGCTTCAGCGTGTGACATCACTTTAGCATTGTTACCATTAATTTCTAAAATTTCATCACCAACCTAGAAATCGTTAAAAAAATCGTTAATTTAAAATGGAAAATCAGGAAAAACTTCTTGCAAATACCCAAAGGGTAAAACTTCTAAAGGATAAAACCTCTAAACTTGGTAAAACTACTTGCAAATACTTCTTACAAGGTGCTCCTTGTATACCTTCATAGCATCTAGAAGACCTTTGTCATCTTCATAACTTCATAACATCTTCATTACTATTTAAATTGAAGTTATTACCAAGCGACATCAGAATTTAATCGAAAAGCAAATTTATTTTGAATAGTGGTAGAACAAAGCATATTCTTAAATCATCGTCTGAACAACAATGTAAATCAATATTTAGACTTTTGTATAAGAAAAAAAATTGGGGGGGGGGGGGTAGTACATATGGCGGAACTGATCTAAATTTAGGCACAGGGGGAGGGGGTAAATTTCCTATTAAACTCACTTATCATTAATTTATATTTTAGCTACTTTAGTTTTTAGCTATGAGTTTAAGGGGGGTTGACACCATGGACAAACTCACCTTAATCCTTCCATCATTAAATGCTGGTCCATCTTGAGCTATCCTCAACACAAATAGTGGCATCCCTTCACCCCCTCTAATACTGAAGCCAAAGCCTCGTTCACCTTTCTGTAGTACAATCTCTGTAGGTTCCCCATCACTCATCTTTAGCTTGGCTGATTCTTGGATGTGTTGACGGTCTTCACGTGTCATGGACGTACCTAAGGAAGTTAAAAGTTAAAAGTAAGTAAGTTTATTTCCTGCAATGAAAGACAGCTTTCCTTAAATTATGTGCATAGACCAAGCTTTAGCGTGGTCTATATTCGTAGGCTAAGAATTCGACTGTCGTTCCTATTGCCATAACAGTTATACAGGTTGTACTCTTTTAGGAGAGCACTAAAAACTTAAAGTTGCAGCTCTTACCTCCTCTATAGGACCCTTGGTCTATAGCTGAAACTGTAACACGCTGCATGTTGTTTATTTGGTTTTGGGCGTTAATAGGGGCGGATTTTGGGCGTGAAGGTTGCTGGTGTTCTCGGTTACGTATATCATTCATTCTTTGCTCTTCTTGTTGCTAGAAACACAAAGTAAAATTATGAAAGATAGAAAAAAAGAATAAGAGATATCAACACAAACAAAATTTTCATCTTAAAACAGTTCCTTTTATAATCCAGTATATTGAGTGTTAAACATATTTCGCAGAATTAAATTTTTTGGATCTCTCAAATTGTGCAAAATCAACGGTGTAAATAAAAAGATCAACCATTTTATTTAGTGTGTAGGCTAAAACTGGTGTAACTATAACTTCATATTCTTTTTACAATTGGCTAATAAAATATTCTGTGGGTTCCGTTCATCACATTGAAAGTCTGAAAGTCCGTGAACGAACCCATTACACTAAGTCTTCGTCAAAAGAGGAAAAGCTCTCTGATCAGATGAGAAATGATAAACATGAGAAGAAGCTAAATAACAAAACAACTAAATTACCTGTTTTTGTCTCATGTACTCATCTCTTAGAGTATCTGACTGTCTGCTGTTAAAACTGCTCATACCAGTTGCCATGGATGTAGGGGTGTAATTTCTTGGTTCCACTGGTCTAGGGGGCGGTGGGGCGGCTTCGTCTTCATCTATAGGCTTAATATTTTCGATGAGTAGCTTAACTTGTAAGCCTGAATTCTTCACCATTGAAACGATTTCACTGTGGGTCATATCGCTTACACTGTGACCGTTTACTTCAACTAGTTTATCGTTGACAGCCAACTCTCCACATCTGTCGGAGGGACTTCCTATAAAAAACAAACAAACTTGCTAGAACACCTCGTTGTAAAACTTATATTATTAAATCTAAAGACAAATAAAAAACTACAATACTGCTTTATTTTGATTTGTCTATGAATGGTATTTTAGTGTTTTTTCTTTTAGAAAAACGATATAAACTGTTCAGGGTGAGAATTGTTATGTGGATAGAACTGATTTTGAATTTGTACATATTTTTGTTAACTAACATACTTTTAAGTCATAGATTGTTAAAAATTCGTAAAAGTGACTGGCCCAACTTACCTGGTATAATTCTACCAATCACTGATCCATTAGAGGAGGGTGAAGACATAATAACAAATCCAAAGCCCTCATTCACGTTACGATTAAGAATAATCTCTTTACCACCTACTCCTGATGGGAGACTGGTGACAAGTGGTTTAGATTTAACTGGGGGTGGGCAAGATTTTGGACGGTTTATTAGATTCGATTCGCTTTTACTTCGTAAATCATTCTCCTTATATGGTTGTGCGTTCTCCTTATAAGGTTGAAAGTCACGTGGTCTACGTTGATCTTCAATCCATTCTGCAACGTGTTTATCTGAATGTATACTTTCATTGTCAGGTGATTTTCTACGGTCACGACTGTATGATGAACCCCCTGAATCGTCTCTTTGATCGTTGATTACTTTAAATGCTGAACTGTTAGTAGCATTGATCTTACTGTTAGCTGTGGCTAACGAATCCTCAGATGGTGCTAGTAGAATAAAACAACACAAGAATTCGTTCAAATATTATAGGATATAAAAACATTTTCTATTGTCTAAGTTTAACTCTGTTTTGGGGGCAACTGGGTACCTTAAGCTGATAGGACTGCCACTTTGTTGTTTATAATATAGGAGTAAAAAGCAATAACATCAATCATGCCTGTAGCACCTCAGATAGCAAAATCAACCAACGTGACCTTGTTTTCTTACTTTTATTTTCCAAATAAGCAAATTGCAATGAATTTGTCGTTTATTTTGCTGTATTATTACTCTTTTTTGTTTAAGTACATTAAAGTAAGTACAAAAGTAATTTACCTTTTTCAGTTTTTCTTCTGATTCTTAAAGTGACTTGACCATTTAAACCAGCATTTCCCATGAGTGAAATAACTCTCTTATGGCTTGCATCAACAACATTGATCCCATCTACAGCCAAGATGATGTCATGATGACGTAATCGGCCATCTACTTGAGCAGCACCATTTGGTACGATAGTATCAACAGAAACCTAGAACAAATGATTAGATAAGTAAGTAAGTTATTTTACAGCTTGGTTGACCAATGAACAGTGTATTAAGGCTAATTTGTCTTTTCAACAGAGTCTAAACAAGCCTTTAGATCATGTTTCCAGAAAGGAACTACCTAGTACTGAAGTACTATGTTTCTGAAGTAATTAAGTATAGAATGAAGTAGTAATATAGTTTTGGCTTTATAGGCAATTACAGCTAATGCAGCACAGAAGACCCAGGGTAAATTCGAACTCACTCAGTTCTGTATTCTGACCTCCCAGTTGTTAGAATTTAATATAAAAGCATAACTCTTTTGAATCATGTTTATTTAGTAGTCAATTTGTAGTGTAGTGTTTTTCCACCATTAACTTAACACAGGAATCATTCTACCAACAAAGAGGGTCAGGTTATCTGACGCTGGCCCCTCCATATATCTGCTAAAAAGTGCCCTTTTTACACTAATTTACGTTAAAAACAACTTTTTTGAAGAAAATCTTGCTTCAAAAGTGCCTTTTCTCAAAAATACCAGTACCTGCCCCTCATTTCTAGAATAGAGGATGTAACATAAACAATTATTACCTTAGTGAGTCTTAGTTATCCTACCTAAGTTATGCAGAAACCTGAATTTTGTTTAGCCTTCTTAGTGTTGTGTCACAACATTTATGTTTACCTGAGTACTCTCTTCCTGACCACCGATAATACGAAATCCAAACCCTCCAGCGCCTCGTTTTAAAGTAATCACATGATCAACAAAACCCAATCCTGAATCTCTTGATGAATCAACATCTCTATAAAATTCAATGTTAACAAATTTATATATATGTATCATCTCCTGGATGTTATAATTTTCATAAAGTGTTCTCTACATATTTTGAAATAGTTGATAAGGTTTATAAAAATATTAAAGAGATTACTCTTTAGTAAAAATTAATGTTATGCAAATCGATTTGTTGTTGTTTTTTCAGTTAACACTTTGTTTTATTTAGAAACGGTTTTATACCGATAAATATGTATCTACAGTTCATTTTTAATGATTTTCATTGTCTTTCAGAAGATCATTGCATTTTTTTCTTGAGAATCTTTAGCAGAAAGTTTTAACACTAAGAATTTAGTTTTATGACAAGAATATTTACCTAGAGTTTGACTGTACTGCTCTTTTTAGTGATTTATACCCATCTGCAGCCTCACTGACTTGTGGATGATTTCTTGTTTCGTATGTTGTTGTATTTGCCGTGCTTGTTTCACCGTTGGTTGCAATTATACCCATACTGGTGCTACTGCGTACGCTCGGTGTTGCAGTTGGTGGTTCATCATCAAATGCGGGCATGGATTTGGGTCTAGCAATGCGTTTGATAGCTGCAGGGATAGGCATACTCTTAACAACAGTTAACACACCAGATCGTTGAACTTGGAAGTTTGTGGCTTCACCTCGTCTGCATGACTAGTAGTGAAGAAAAGTTAAATTTTATAAAGTTATTCTTTGTAGTATATACTATTCATTCACTCAATCTAAAGAGACCTCTGTTAGATCCTGCTATATAGATTAGTGACCTTGGCGAGTACTAGTAGTCATACTGTATAGAAAACTATTTCAGAAGGTGAAGCCAATACTTACAATCTAGAGAAAATCTCACCAGTGTGTTAGTTATTAATTTTTTAGGTTCTAATATTAAAAAAAACTAGCATGTTTTCAAACATGGTTCATATAAGCATGAACATAGATTTTCGAAACTGAAAAAATTGTCTTCATTGTTACTAATGAAGTACATTGTTACATATGTACATATATACATTAGTATGAACATCCACAGACACGTATTAGAGACTCTTCAGTGTATACATTATATACAGTATATACATTAGTACATATGTACATGGTACATTGTTACTACATTGTTACCGAAAAGATATTTCTACTAGTTTTACTATGATTCTAACCTTGAGTACTTCTACTACTTCTGTATGATCTAAGTTATGTACAACATTATCATTGATTCTTATAAGCACATCCCCTTGTAACAGTCCTTCACATCTTTGCCGGTCTATGATTTCTTTAACACGTTGACCGTAAGGTGAATCAGCAATGGTGAAACCAAACCCATTGGGTCCACGGACAACGGGTACAACAGCGTAAGCTGGTGGTCCACTTCGGAAAGATACAGGTGTAGTAGCTAAATAGAACAAGGATTCAATAAATTCTGCTTCTTTTAAAATTACAAAAAAAAAATAAAAAAAAAATTGGTCCTGACTGTCCAATTTTTGTTTATTGTTATCTTAACAGCAACTTAATAAGTCTTTGTAGATTGTATCCTACCTCCCAGTCTATTGTTTTCATTATTTCTTCGATTATAAGTTGCTTCACCTTCTGAAAGGTAACCAGAACTTTTACTTCCTCTTAATCCTGGTTGTTTACTCGGATATGGTTGTCGTTGAAAGTTCCCTCCTCCTCCATTCGCCCTGTTGTTATTGTTATTCTCTGATACAAGGCTAGCATCAGATACAGATCGTCGCATATTGTCTTGACTATTTACTAATTGGTACCCAACTTTCTTGACACCAGGATCAGCGGGGTCAAAGGGAAGTGGGTAGCCACGAACTACATCTAGCTCAACTATTTCCCCAACCTAAAACACAAAATATTGAATTTAAAACGCAACTGTCAGAGGTAATGCATTTCTTCTGATTTTACTGAAATTTACACAACGTAAAATTAAAGTTTGAGTTCTAGCTAACCAATTTTATGAACACAAACCAAGCAATGCATTAGTTCTTGACATTGGCGCTTTGAAAGAAGGCTTTAGAAATATTACAAAAAACTATTCATTAGTTGATAAAAGTGCTATTCTTCTTCCCTATCATCTTCAATTGTTTGCCATTGTCACAACAAAATATATAGGAAACAACACAGCTCCACTATTTGAAAGTGCTATTTTATGCCGTGTCATGATAATTACACCATGAAGAAAGTGGAATTTCATTCCTGCACATTTTTGTGAAAAATGTTGTTAAAACACATGTTGATAAGGGAAGTATCCTCTTGATATATTACTCCAAGAACAAAAACTGCTGCTTACCCTGGTTTGTTGTAAGAATCTGATGATGTCGCTATGTGACCAGCTAAGTACATTACGACTATTCAGCCTCATAATAATATCACCAGTACGTAGCCTACCATCCACATCTGCAGTACCACCTCTAACAATATTATTCACTTGTAATACTTCACCAGGCTGTTCTCCTCCAACGATGGTGAAACCGAAACCTTTTGCACCTTTGCGTAAATTTACACGAAATGTATCCCCTTGTAATTTACTAGCATCTATTGTTAACTTTTTCTCTGATTCGTAATTTCTAAATTTATAAATTATATAGATAAAATCTTTTTATCTTTCATCTTTTAATAACTGAAGTTTCATTCGTTTTAAAAATTTACTGAAAAACTTTTTTATTGAAAGAGGTGCTAGTGTATTTCTCAAAATATTTTTCATCTTAATAAGCATTTTTTAAACTTAAAAACAAATCTTAAAGAATTCCCTCTAGTGTCTAATATAAGCAGTCTAAATTAAAATTTTATTTTTAGATACCTTGGTTCTGGTTCTTTTCTATTGAATATTCTACTGCTATGGCTGTTCTTACGTTTTGTCAGTGATTCAGGTCGCTCATACTGTGTGCGTCGATTTACATGGCTAAACAAATTAAATTTATATTATATATACACAACAAGGAGATATGGAACTTGAGATATTTCAAGCTATCCCTTAAATAAATATTTATGCTTTTTATTTCATTCTTTTTTTTGCAGCAAATGAGCATAATTATGGAGAAAAACTTGGATCAAATACATGGAATTTGACTTTTTGACCTTAGTTACAGGCAAAACACAGAAAAAAAAATGAGTTCGTTACTGGTCATGGGCACCAAAACTAGCAAATGCAGAGAGTCATGTGTATACTACGAAAAAATCTATCTTGTAATAGTCTTGTATATAAGCAAACCACAAAGAAACAATACTTACTCAATGTAATAGGTACCATACTTAGCATCATCTACCTTCTCCCAACCAGAGGGTAAATCTAATAAAACAATAAAAAAAAAAAAAGAATGTAAAAGGATTTGGTTGCTTTAAAATTATGACAGAGCTAAAACTTAAACACTGAAATTTTTTTTCAAAAAGGTGTTTAATAATCAAGTATGCTACATATTTGTTATTCAAAACGAATTTCTCAACAAAAACTAGTTGCTAGGAATACAGCTGATACTGAGGGTTTCCCATTGATAACGGTATACTTGAAGACTACTTGAAGAAAATTAGCTAGCTTATAAAAAATTAGCAACTTCTGTTATTTACTATTGAAATGATGGAAGGCTATTTTTGGTGATTTAAAAAATAAATTTAAGGGAAAACCATTGATGTAAAGAACATTGCACAGGGATGAAAACAAACTGACATTGAACCCGCAGAAAAATAATGGCGTAATACAATAACATATGCAAAATACTAAGGTTTTTCAGAATATTAGTAGATTTCTTGGTAATTTAACTACAAAATTGCTTTATTCGTCTGCGGAAATTCGCAGATCCGAGGAACATTTTCATCCCTGATTAAACAGGAACAGATATTAGGCAATATTTCAAAAAGCTCACCTTCTTCTTGCTCTTCTTCTGGTTGTTGTTGAATGGCCAACCTTGGTTGTGATAATGATTTTAGCTTACGAGGATCGTCCCATTGAGTTCTACCGCTAGTATGACTAAACAAAAAACATCATTCACAAGGTTATTATAATGAGGTTTATGAAAGTAGACTGGTAAAAAGCTAGACATTCTCATAGAGTTTCTAATAGATACTGGTTATAATATTAGGATTTAACCTTGGCTTTTAATAATGTCATGGCTTATATATGATAAAGAAAGCATTACTAAATTAAGCTAAAAGAACTTTTAACTGTTGCTGATTTATGACAAACATAAACATTCCTGCCATTTGTTTATAATATCAGGTGCCAAAATAAAAATCAAAGTTGCCTAACAATCTACTTAGTTAGAAAGTAGTTTTGCTGGATCAGTGGTTACTCTAGCCACAAAGATGGTCCAAACATTTGAAGCTTCCTCTACAAACAGCTTAAAATTTTCAACAAGAATTCAGAACCTGCCTCTCATTTCTAGAAGCCTGGGAATGTAGACAACTAAGAAGTAAAAAGTGGTTGACCAGAGACATAACACAGAGCCCATGATGTCCCCAAACAAGGGATAGATTACCAGTGGACTCCTGATATAATTTTTTTTAAATATTTTGAAAAGAAGATGTCGTAAGAATTCTGAAATTTGACCTTTAGACCCTGTTTCCACGGAACACTGTTTTTCTAAAAAATATGGTTATAACACTTTTCTTCATTCATGACCCTGTAACTTCTTGCAAAAAATCAGAGAAAACTGATGAATGGTTCCAGAGATAGCTGGCTTACGTAGAAAATTCTCGTTTCCATGGAAACAGGATCAAAAGGTCAAAGTTGGGCCAAAATTGGTCTTTTTTCAATATATCTGACCTTTTGACCACTTCACACTTATGTCAGTTTATACCTTGTCTCTAACTTTGTACAAAAAATCAAAAAAATCTGTCGAACGGATCTTGAGATATATTGAAAAAAGACCAATTTTGGCCAACTTTGACCTTTTGATCCTGTTTCCATGGAAACGAGAATTTTTCTAAAAAATCGGGCTTTGTCACTTTTCTACATTCATGACCCTTTAACTTTATGCAAAAAATTAGAGAAAACTGATGAACGGTTCCTTAGATTAATGCGTTGCGCAGGGACGGATGGACAAGCCTGAATTTATAGGACTCCTTCGGCGAAGCCGGGAGTCCAAAAACTAATAATACCAGAAATATATGCATGATTTTTTAAAAAAATGGGTAAATCTTGCTAACTAAACAATGAGAACAAATTTTCAAGCATCAAAAGGGAAGTCAAGAAGGATACCAACAAGTGATAGATAGACATTGGACCCCCGGCAAATTGATATTTTTTATCAAATGGCACTATCATGCAGAAAATGAGAAGTATTGTAAAACGATGCAAATGTAAACCTGTAGCGAATCATCAGCTCTTTCATTGACAAAAATGCAAAAATTACATCTATTATAGCAGTATTTGTATCGAAAAATTAACATTTTGAACTCACCATGCAGCAAATGAGCAGAATTATGAAGAAACTATAGGATCAAATATTATGCTTTACTAATCTCTATCATTGTATAAAATTTTAAGTGAATTGGAGTGCTACAGAGCATGAAATATCTCGCAAAATATCAATTCCGAACAAAAATTGACTTTTTGACCTCAAATTGCTGTCAAACAAGGATTTTTTTTGGAATGATGACACTTATGCCAGAAAGCCTTATTTGCCTCTAGCTTTGTGTAAAAAATAAAAAAGGTAATGATGGGATCTGGAGATATCTTGAAAAATAGTGATTTTTAAGCAAATTTTGACCTTTTGACCCCAATTTTGGGTGAATAAGAATTTTTGTCAAAAATCCAGCTCTGTCACTTTGAATAACTTATGACCCACTAAGTTCATGCAAAAAATCAGGAAAAACTGATGACCGGTTACTCGGGAAACTTTGTTACGTACGTACGGATGGACGGACCTGAATTTACAGGATCCCTTCGGCAAGAGCTGGGGATCCAAAAATCACATAAGAATAGTAACAAGGGATAAATTACCAGTGGACCCCCGGAAATAACAATGTTATCATGCAGCAAATGATCATAATGTCC
>JAYJMI010028342.1:0-12433 GCA_036873855.1 Sarsia tubulosa
TGACAGATCCAAAAAAAGATCCTGTTTTATCGTCAAAATCAAAACTGATTTCTTTGCCAGGTAATTCTTTCTAGTTTGTTGCTCTCAACCCTCCAAATTTGTCAACCTAATCATATTTGGACAAACTGTGAAGTTGACACACCCGTGTTGTGTATCGAGCTCATATTTTCTTTTTATACGATCCATATTATATATTACGTTTTCCCCGATATATTGTATTTTATTTTAGAAAGGGAAGTTGGTATATCCTCTTTTTAGTAAATATTAGAGTTGCAATTATTTTCTAAAAAAAACTGAACGGTAAAAGTCAAAGATATGGACTGTAAACCAGAATAAACGTTAAAAGCAGCACCAGAATAACGACTATGCTATCTAGTCTAATTAGTTTTTTAGCATAAGTTTGTAAGCGTTCCTAATATACATGACTATCCTATACATTATCTTTCTAATAATACAATAATTGCAGCTTATAATCAGTCATAAATTTAAAATTTAATTGTTATTAGAACAATATCCATTCTAGACGATGTTATTGTTATAATGACATTGTTCAGAAGTTCAGTTGAAATACAATTAGCAATGAATATTAAATGTGTTTCACCAAGGAGGTTTCATTAATGCCCTTAACAATCTAAGAAAACTTGAAAACAATTAGATTTTAGATATCATAACGTTTCTTTATTTTCTAGTTTTCTTTTTTATTATACTTCATAATACGAAGGAATATGTATTCAAAACGACACAAAATTGAATTTCATTTTCTTGTTTTAAAAGCATTGATTTTCTTGTTATAGAACCAGTAATTTTCAAAGACATAAGTATTACTCAAACTCATAGAAAAGTTGGTCAATCAGTTGTTATCAAAGGTTGCGTTATTAAATTAAACTCGAACATCCCTTCAGATATGGTGGTCAAAGATTTGTTTTGGTTAAAAGATGGTCAAAGATCAACCAAAAAGGTTAGTTTCACGTTTAATGATGATCTACAATATACAATGAAGGATATAAATTTAGAAGTAACTTCGATCGCTGATCAAGGATTTTATCAATGTGGAATAAAAACAGCAAGTATGAAGAAAGAAAAATTGTCAGGAAAGGTTCACCTACAATTTATTGGTAAGTTTTTAATAGTAGCTTAGTTTGAGCCATTCTTTACGAATTAAGTAAGCAAAATAAAAACAGCTTCATTAGAAGTAAAAGAGAAATACAAAATACAAACATCTTCATTGATGCAGGGGATTTGGCGCGTTTTTTATATGCTGTTGTCGGTTTTTTTTCGCGGATAAAATTATGAAGAAAAGTGATTATAGTTAAAGCAATTATAATTCTTGCATAATCATTGTGAACTACTTAGTACTTAGTACTTAATTGAATTTAATTAGTGGTATTAGTGCAGGTATTTCTCGTTAATTAGTGGTTAGTGGTATTAGTGGTATTTCTCGTTAGTTCTACCAAAAAGCTTTTTAGAATGAAACTTTCGATGACTATACATTTTCTTCTGTATATGCAAATATCTCTAACAATTGTAGCAAAAAGCTATCTAGAATGAAACTTTCGATGACTATACATTTTGTTCTGTTTACAAGTGGAAGCTTCCACTTTCTATATGCAAATATCTCTAACAATTGTAGCAAAAATCCTAACCATCGTTCTTTAAAATAAAAAAAGTCTTAATAAATTTTTATTAAAAATTCACCATAATTATTAAAGTTAAATTTTGGGTAAATCATTCTGTAAAAATAGATAAGTTAGAATGAATCACTCTAACTTTGATTCATCAAACAAGAAAGGTGTTTTATGACTACTTTTGTATATGATTATAAATCCTTTTTAATAGCAAAAGTGTGATTAACACAAAAAAATCCATTGTTTAAGCATAATCTTTCTACCCGTTACTTCTGTTCAATTCTTTTTTGATGCAATTCGATTTGATGAAATCGTCGTTCGTCAATGTGTTCGTTTAGAAAATGGACGTCTTGAACCTTATTTCATATCGTATCGTATGGAGAAAAAATGAATAATCTAACGTAGAAAGACGCAATACATATTTCTGAGGTTGTGCCTCTTCTTTCAAGATGTCAAACTATCAACAGTTCTAATTTAAGATTGCTAAAATGAAATTCTTAGAAATTGTATAAATTATTGCGCTCATGAAACTTTTTTCCATCAGTTACTTTTAGATTAACTTTGCAATGAAAAATAGATTAAATTTCTTAAAACTAGAAGTAAAATCAAATCTATAGTTGATACAAAATATCAAAAATAACCATTGCTAACTAATGTATACTGTATTGCAGGCAAAACATCGAAACTAATTATACGCAAATTAACAAATTATACACAAAAATATAATAGCAAATTAATGTATTGGAGGTCACGTCATCAAAGTATGGTAATTTCAACTTCGTACAAATCTCTTATTGGACGGCTGTTTTTTTCGGCCTGTCATAACTATTTAAACTCTAGACTTGATAAGTCGTTTCTTAAAAAAAGTCGAAAAATCAGAAAACGGCAAAAACAGCGAAACGGCTTTTAAAGTTTAATAGACTATATCTAGTCTATTTAAACTCTGGATAAAAGAGCTTTAATGGTTAAATCTTGGTCAGGTGTGGTTTTTAATTACATTTGTTTCTAGATACCGCTACAACAAAGTACGTTTTAAAACTCAACGAACAATGGAATGATGTTTATCTTAACCAATCATCTTCCGAATATACGACTTTGTCGAACAAAGTGAAAGCCGAGGTAACGAATTTGAAACTTTTTATGAGCAATGTTTTGAGATATAATACAATAAAATGTTGTTTTATCAATGTGTTACAAAAACTGAATAATCTTAAAGCGATTGGTTTCATTTTTTTTGTTTGTTGACCTAGTTTACTTTTAGCAAGAAGCTTCATATAGGAGGAGAATGAGCTTTATGGCTTATTTTGCTACAATGCTTGTTAACGCTAACTACTGCTAAGTTTTTAACTAACACTGGTGTTTAGTTGTTATAAAAGAAATTTATTTGTAACATTTCTACGAATTCATCTATATATAGTTAAAATATAACTAAGAAGATCCAAAACTAGTAGTATAAAAGATCCAATAAAGCTCGTTCTCCTCTTTATTTGAAGCTCATTGCTTTTATGGAGCTCCAAGAATGTATTTTTTTTAGTAATTGCATCTTTTTATTTTCGCAAACTTTTACACAAATCTTTGAGTGATAAGTACCTTGTACGTAATTAGAACAGTAATTTTAGAACTTTAATTTTATGAAGCTTGGATTGTAGACTATCCCCGTGTCATGAAAGTTTATCTCGAATGTTTCAACTGTTTTATTTATTTTAGATGAACCGAGCTTTAATCATCAAAAATCAAGAAGTTAATGTAATAGGATTCAGGTTGGTTAGATTCTTGCCTACCTTATTTACTTACTAACTTACTTATGAACATCCACAGACACGTTTTTCGCTCTATCAGAGACTCATCAGTGCGGCTATAGTTCCCGTGAATCTTTAATGCTCTGGCTAGGATTCGAACTCGGAACCCTAGGGTTCCAAGCACACTCTGCTAGCCATTACACCACCGACTCACAAGCTGGTGAGTTGCATAGACTGCTCAACTTATCAATGAGTGAGAAGCTCTGCATTATAGCTAAGTGATACACTATGCAATCACCAGAGTGCTCAATTCCGAAGAAGAGCGTATACATGAACATCCACAGACACGTGTTTCGCTCTTTTCTATGCAACTCAACACCTTGTGAGTCGGTGGTGTAATGGCTAGCAGAGTCTATAGTTCCCGTGAATCTGTAATGCTAACTTACTTACATAGTTTTCGTCAAAAATATATTTTTCAAGCGTAGTTTTAAGAGACACTTTACTGTCCTGAAAGAAAACTTTACGCTGCTTTTTCATGAAACAACTCAAACAATTCTATGACTAGATCTATATTTAGTTATTAAATGATAAAAATATATAAAAATGGGGAAAAAAAATATAAATATGTTTTTACTTTTCTTATTTTGCGCGGCAAACTCGGATTTCGGAAATTTCCCGATTTTTTATATTTCCCGTAAAACAGACTGAACCAGTCTAACAATTATATTGTAAGTTACAAGTGATACCCTATATTTTAGGGCCTAATGGCGACCAAGCTCAATAGTATAATCTTTTTAGAAGAAAAAAAATATGTCTTTAAAACATGTTTTACTTTCCAGCAGATTGATTTCACACAATGTTAATAGTTGTTAATATCTCTTACTTTAACAGCCCAGGAAGTATCAATGCTATTACAAAAGTGACATCAGGAAACCTACAAGCAAATCAGAGATTGCAGTTTTGCAAAGCATCATTACAAAGTCGTATTGACGAAACATCATTAAAAACTAATTTGAAAGTGACCAATGTCAAACTGCAGTCATTGGGTAAGTATATATTAGTATTAAATTTCATTGGGTATGTTTACATTGGGCGTGTAAACATTAGTATTATATATATGGGTATGTTTACATTAGTATTAAATTTCAACCTTATTATTTGGAGTTTGAATTATCTTTTAACAACAAAGGCTTTTGTGTATTAAACTAGCTGTCCGTAGTTGCAGTTGGCGAAAAAAATAAAATTAAAAATGGCGCTAAAGGCATAGATTTATTGCATCATTTTTGGACAGAGAAATACGTTTAGTTTATACAAACATACGGACATTCAGGGTCATAGTATTTTACAAAAATGTGTCATTTCAACAAAAATACTATTTTTAGACTTAGCTTAAATATATAATATCAAAGGTTTTTTGTTATTAATTGGGAAAACGAAGGTTTCCTGGTGTAGACTGGTCACAAGACTCCTGCTCCAAGTGGGTACGACTTTTTCACTTGATTCATAAGTCTTAAGTGTGACTCACTTTTTCAATGAATAAATCGTTATTAAACGCTTTTGGTGCAATGAAATTCTTAACATAAAGAATAAGTGATTGGTAAAAAGTAGAAACAAGTTGATTGATTATTACAATATTAATTCTTAGATTGCTGTGACGCGAAATCGAAAGGTAGAGAAACATATAAAGGTGTATACCAGTTACCACAATCAGTTTCACTTACGACTTTCCAATCACCATGTAAATACAACATCGAGAAAAATATGACCATACAATGTCTAGCCAATCAAGACACTGGAGCCACATGGGGGAAGATCAACTTAGATGGATGTAGAGCAAAGTTTCAAAGTACAAACAAATTACTGCTCCTAAAGAAAGTAAGCTACAATTGTTTTTTTAATATTAAAGAGGCACTGCCTCATAAATTTTTCTTAGCCTATTCTAAATATTAATTTTGAAATCTACTTAGTAAGGCGCTTCTAATAAGCAAATCAAAATTTATGAGGCAGTGCCTCTTTAATAAAGAATATTTGAAAGATTGCTATCACGAAAATTTCTTTAGAATCTTTACGAGTATCACAAAAAAACCTTCAATTTGTGTTGCTTATTTGTGGTATTAATTTAAAGGTACTATACCACAAGATTTTTGGTTCGCTTAAATTAAAATATTAATTCTAAAAATATATCTTCATAGTTCAAAACTCGTGATATCATTTCGAACTAACTTAGTTGGTCTTTAAATGAGATTAATCTTTTGAGATTGATGAGATTGGTTTATAGGTTGTTTAAAATTCATTTAGGTTGTACCATGTAATAGGAATAGGAAAAGTAATTGTAGAAAGGTTATCGACATTTCGAAAGATTTGAGAGATATTGTTAAAGAACATGGAATCAACACAGAAGAAGATTTGACTTTAATTGTTGAAATAATGAGTAAAATACTGAAGAATATTGACCCAACAGATGTATTACATATTCCAGAGGTAAAAAACTGACATAAGTTAAACTTAAAAAGTGTTTTCCACAACTTCTTTTTGAGAATAAAATGTTATACACGTTTCACTGTAGACTAGATATAGTCTATTAAACTTCAAAAGCCGTTTTGCTGTTTTTGCCGTTTTCTGCTTCCCGTTTAATAATTCCGAATTTTTCTCGACTTTCATTTTTCGACTTAAGAAACGGCTTATCAAGTCTAGTTTCACTGTAAAAGTGTTTTTCTCGTTTTGTTTTACGAAACTTACATACAAAAGTTTTTTTTCTAGAAAAACTACTTTTTAGAAAAATGGTATAATATAACTACGAAGTAATGGTTTTGGACGAATTGTTTGCAATGTCCGATTGTATACAGTCGTTAGATAAGGAGCGAGTTCAAACCCTGCTCAAACTGCTTCACTGTTAGAATCCACTTCAGTGCTAAAACCCACTTCAATGCTAGAATCCACTTCATTGATAGAACCCACTTCAGTGCTAGAATCCACTTCAGTGTTAGAACCCACTTCAGTGCTAGAACCCACTTCAGTTCTAGAATCCACTTCAGTGCTAGAACCCACTTCAGTGCTAGAACCTACTTCAGTGCTAGAACCTACTCAGTGCTAGAACCCACTTCAGTGCTAAAACCCACTTCAGTGTTAGAACCCACTTCAGTGCAAGAATTGCACTTCGCTTTGACACACAATAATAGTAAAATCTTTTTCTTAACTTTAACAAGTCTTTTATATATTTACTTTTTCTTTCAGATCATTAATATTGCAGAAATATTATTTGAAGTTCTGGAAGTATATCTTAGTACTCCTGTTGCTATGATTGGTCAATCTCAAGCTGAATCTGTGACGTCATCATTATTGTTACGAACTTTAGATGACTTTGCAATTGAATACCAGAAGCTTGCGAAATACGTTGATTTACTTCCAGTTCCAGTCGATCTTGACTTAAAACTAAAAGGAAAAAATATTGCTTTCACTATCAAAAGAAACAAAGAGAAACAAGACTTGTTAGTTAAAGCAGTAAAAAAGAACGGCAATGTAGAAATTGATATGACAAAAAACACGAAAGAAAATGCAACTACTGATATTTTATCGATGATTAGAGTTCCGTCGGAAGCCTTTGACAACAACAACGACTTTGTTTATTCGTATTACTTCCGTATACCATCTTTGTTTTTATCTGAGAATATGTTACTAACGCTTCTGGGACGGTTAGCTGGTCCAAGATTTGCAATTCAAAGTAATGTTCTGTCGACAACTGTCGGTACAAAAAGAACGAGAAACTTAACAAGACCTGTTATTTTAACGTTTCAACGATCTTTAGCAAAGAACTTGACGGGAAAGAATGTATGTCATTTTTGGGATATGCATATAGGTAAGTTCGTTACGTATTAAGGTTCTATAAATGCCTGGAAGAGAAATTATAATCTACGCTTGGACTGGAACTATACTAAGAATCAAGATTTATGCTTTCTGCCAAGCTATTGGAATAGATATAAACCTTTTCTTATAAAGATTTGAAGTGAAGAGCTTCGTACGGGATTCTCTTTTGCGGCATCGCATTTTCGTGGGAATTGACCATCTCACGCCTGAAAAATAGAGTTTGGTCCAATATTCGAAGATAAGAAAAGAGACTTATCGATTTTCTTCTTACAGACAGATCCTATATCTGTTAAAGTATGTTTAAAATGAGAATTTAGTATATATCGGATAAAACCAATTTTAACGATATTATAACGCCCGGTTATCGATGTTTACCAATATTATAACGTCCGGTTATCGAATGTGTTGAACCCTGTATTATAACTAAAATACCAAATTTCATTTTAGAAACATCTTTTAAAAATGTTAAAGGCGGTTGGTCGGATAAAGGTTGTAAACCATCAGAAAAACAGTTGAATAATGAGTTCTTCTGTTGCGAATGCAATCATTTAACGAATTTCGCATTATTGCTTGATATCGCGCAAACTGGAGAAAATCCTTTAGAGTTACAAATTGTGACGTGGATAGGATGTGCGCTTTCTATGATTGGTTTGGTGCTAACAATTGTGTCTTACGTCATATTCAAGTATGTTGTTAGCTCAAGTACAGACTCTATTATTATTTTATTATTATTTCCCATCAGTTATAAACATTACATTAAATAATCCATATAACTGGCACACTATAAAAGGTGCTGGGACCCACATTCGAATGGGCAAATAAACTTAATTGATACTAAAACAGAAAATATAAAAACAGAAGAAACATGAAACATCCCTCTGAAACAATGCATTAATTTCTTGTATATTAAAATAACTTAGAATCAAATTGGCAAAAAAATGCAAAACACTTTGTAAGATTGAGAAGAACAAAAAGTGCCTAAACAAAATTGGATTAAAAATTAGAAAAAAATAGCATTGTCCAAACAATGTTTTAGACATATTAGGAGAAAAAATATATTATGTTGACTGTAAACGGTGTTTGTTTAACACGATTTTGTGTCTTTGGTTAGTTTGAATGAAATCACAGGAGAGTATTCTTTCACGTATCTGCTTCATCAATAACATCATCGAGGCTAACTGTAACCAATAATATATGGGATTAGAGTTAATGCTATTGCCTTTAGAATAATAAAAAGATCTTAAAAAGTTTCTTTTATAAGGATTACTATGTTATTCCTTTTTCTTTTGTTATTGTTTGTTTTTCCTTTAGAAACGTTCGTAAGACTTTACCGCCAAAACTCTTGATTTGCTTGAGTACATCATTACTCATATTATTAATCGTATTTCTCGTTGGTATTGAACGAACATCTAATAGACTGGGGTGTCAATTTATTGCTGCTATCATCCATTATTTTATTCTTACTACATTTTGTTGGATGTTTGTGGAGGCTATAAGCTTTTACCGGTTATTTGTACTTGTGTTTAAGTCCGGTAGCGATAAAACATTTTTAGTGAGAGCAAATCTATTTGCATGGGGTAAGTGACATATAATGTTTTTTCAGCGATTTTTCTTTATATTTTTTTTAATAAAAAAATCTCGTTTACTTTCTTATTTCCACGTCCTTTTTGAGCTCAGGGAGAACATTAATATTAGCACTCAAATGAGTTTTAACTCCAATCTAATCTCAGTAAAACCTAGACTAGGTATAGTCCTTACTTAAATATAGCCACGGAAATTTTATGGGATTTCCATATTCGGTAGTAAGTTCTCCTGGTAAGCCATTCCAATTTTCCTGAACTTTTTATTTTTATAAGAACGACTAAATCTAGTCTAAGTAAAGCCAAGATTATGAAAATAAAATAAGATAACGCATAAAATGGTTGTAACACAAGAAATATTTGAATTCAACTTGCTGGTAGCTTGTTCCTATCCGTTTCTCTTTCATCTGTAGATATTTAAGATTCTTTAATGTTTTCTAGGCGTTCCAGCCATTATTGTAGCATTCACTGTGGGCTTTGAGCATGAAGAGTACGGTACCGATAGACTGTAAGTGTTTTAGTTGTGCTACATAGCTTCAGTAATTCAAGAATCTAAAGCACGGCTCTTTGCTTAAAGTTGTACTCTTAAGTTTCCATACCACATACCCCTAACAATATGTCAATTTAGGATGATCCTGGATGACTAAGTTCCCTCAAACAATACAAGACTATTTTAACTTGAAAAACTGGCCGCAAATAAGCTATAGAAATTTTATATTTCCTATTTTACTTTTTTGGAATAAACTGATTTGACTGAATTTCAAATTTCAATATTTTACCCCAGCTTATCACATTTTTTGGACTTTTGAGGCAAATCAGTGTTTAAACTTGGTATTAATCATATAACTTTATAACTTTTACATTTTTATGTTGTTTTTTTAAGATAAAATGATTGAATCTTAAAATATACCCTAAATTTAAACCTAAATTTCAAATAGTTTTTGGGCTTCTTAGCCTTTTAGGTCTCACCTTTAGTAAGTAAGTTTGATATTTTACTTGGTTGACCAACGAACAGTCATAGACCGTATTTCCAGAAGGGACCAAGGCCGGTGTTACCTACTAGGGTTCTGAAGTATTTAAGGCTCCAATTTGTGCCACTAAGTTCAGTTTTATCACCCTAGCATTTTATGCTAGCTGAATTATCTCTACAGACAACTTACACCGACTGCGGTTCTGCAGATACCAGAGTGGACTCGAACTCACGCATTTCCGCATTTCAGCCTCTAAGTTGCTAGATTACAGATGCAAGCCACTACACCCGGTGTGTAAACTTGGTATTAATCATATAAATTTATAACTTTTACATTTTTATGTTGTTTTTTTAAGAAAAAATGATTGAATCTTAAAATATACCCTAAATTTAAACCTAAGATTCAAATATATTTTGGGCTTCTTAGCCTTTTAGGTCTCACCTTTGATGCAAAGCAAAAGGAAAACTATTACTCATATAACTTTAGGACTTCTACATTCCTATTTTACTTTTTTGTGATGGACTGAATCTTAAAAATATACGAAAAAATTAAGTTCAAATTCTACTTAAACATCTTTACACTCACGATCGTAGAAAGCGTAGAGTTTATTCTTTCAATCAAATCCCTAAAAGTCCAATCACTAAAATGATAATATTGATATTTTTATCTTTATAAGAAAAGTCTTTGTATCATTGGATCAATAAGTGTAATGAGGATAATTTCATTCCAGATCAATCACCAAATGGTTTTGATTATAGCTAGCTAGATATAAAAATAGAGGTTGCGATGGCCGAAAACATTGAGTTGCATTGTTAAGTGCCAATACTTTCTTGCCAAGATCTTTACAATCACGGTTTTAACAATATTTTAATTTCACCACAAGCGTTTATATTTAAACAATTTAATCACTGATAAAAGATAGGTAAGATAGGCAAGGCAAGGGAAGATAGACTTTAGACTAAATGGACTTATATATATATATTGTGCTTTTAGGTGTACACTTCATGGCGTACCATTTTTTGCTACCGTGGTCGGACCTGTAGCATTAATTTTGGTATGTAACTTTATTGTTTTATGCATGGTGATGCGAACATTGACAGCTAGCAAAAGAAAAGCGAACCCACTTCAAGAATGCTCAAGTTTAGTAGATGCTAGAATAGGTAAAAGATTTAGTAAAATAAGCCAATTTGGTCTTGATTTCCTCTAGTATTGTTTTAATTCTATCTAATGTGATTTGTGATGGTACATTTTCTTATTTTCCCTCGATAAGACCTAATAAAAATTTAAAAACATTGATACATTATTTCTAGAGCTTACATTAAATTTGTCATTTTAAAGACAAATAATTTAACACATACCTTCAAACTTATCTCTAATACTTTATTATCTTAGCATTTGCGTGTAATGTCTTACTTGGTATAACATGGGTATTCGCATTACTTGCAGTTGGATATGCAACTCGAGCACTACAATGGTTATTTTGTATATTTAACTCCTTGCAAGGGTTTTTCATCTTCATTTTTTACACGTTGCGAAATAAAGATCTGGTAAAAGAATGGAAAAAATGTTTTGGTGAACATATTCACGACAAGCAATCAACTACAGGACATGCTTATGATATGCACAGTGCTGGTAAACGTTGTAAGTTTCTTTTTTAATCTTTTTAGTATTATTGTTGTCTTTGTTACTATTGATTATTATTGCTGGTTTTGTCGTTGCTGGTGAGTTAGCTATAAAGAAACAGGTTTGAGGTTTGAGGTATTTATTTGTGTGTCCGTATGTTGGTGGGGATGGGTGGGTTTGCATAGGCTTTCACAGGTTTTAGTTTATTTTGAAAACATGTGCTTTGAGTTTTGTTGTAACACCCTCCTTTAATCAGTTTTTTTGGTGGTGAATCGTTATCTGTTATAATAAAGTTCGCTATATATAGTATGTACTAAATGTTTAAATGAAAAAGGTCCTACAAAAAACAACAACTATATTTATTTATAAATCACAAAATTTAGCCTGAAGATCATTATTAACCTTCTTTTCATAATTCTGCTAGTTAAAAACAACCAAAATAACACATATTAAATAAGCTAATTTAGTATACTGGTTCTCTTTAGCCTCCACGTCGACTTCTGTTACCAATACGCCGACACCGAGTAATGATACAGAGGCTAAATTAACCTATTTCAAGAAACGATCGACAAAATTTTGGTACCGAATTAAAACTTAAACACACTTATATTTGTGTATATCTTTTTATTAAATTGTATATATGATATTTTCAGGGGTCTTTTATTTTGCAGATTTATATATAGATAAATATATGTATGATTTGACATTGACGAATATTTTAAAAAAATTATAAATAGTCTTAAGATGGGTTTTTACTTTTACGAGAATAAAATTTTATTGTATTTCAAAACTTGTAGTTCTTTCAAATATTATTTTACGCTATTATAGTAATCATGCCTTGTCGAAACAAGTAATATTTTAAATCTGATGAAACCATCTTTTTGCCATAATTCAAAAAGAAAAATGCAGCCGCTCGCGGCAGCCAAGTCAGCGATCAATAGGTAGTATATAGCTTCGTACAACATACATAAATGCTATCAATCGGCAGTGTTTATATACTTACACGAAGACATCAAAGAGGCCCAAATTGA